>JBAJHX010000051.1:9580222-9617423 GCA_037176925.1 Amniataba percoides
TATATATATATATACTTCAATGATAGTTAATAAGCGTATTTTCAACCCAATTTGAAGTAATATTTTTTTTTGTCAGGTAGCTGAATTGAGTCAATAGAGGCTGTATCACCTGAGTAGGCATGCAATTTAAAAGACGGACACTAAGCTTTTTTTGCACCAGAGAGAGTGAATGCACCAAAGTAAACTAGATTAGCCATTTCCTCTCCCGTACCCCTGGGTCAGAACCAGGGAATTACACCAAGTGGCCGGATGCACAGAAACCCATGTCCAGTGTAATGCAGTACACTTCACAATGCAGTACACAAATATCCTCTGTGATTACAGTCCTTATGGTTATTTTTCACTGAGAGTGTGTTAAGGTAATGAAGCTGGACTGCATCATTTTGGAAGGTGTTAAGTTTTATAGTAATTCCAGAATAAAAACAAACACAGTCACTACTTCTCTGACTATGAGAAGATTTACATAGGTAAAAGTAATGTTTATTGAACATTACATTAATAAAAAGTGCTGAGGTGTAACTACATGGGAAGATAAATAGACATGTCACCCCCGCTGAATTTCTATAAATCATTTGTCCCTCACAATTAACTTTGTATAGTGTCTGCCTCGTTCTCATCCCTCCTAGAAGGGAGCTCTGCAGTCTGTAATGCAGACATCACACATTCACTTTTAACAAATACTAGGCCCAGCTGCAGACCACTGACTTAGTCAGGGAAATACTGAAACACATTTCCGACGGAATAGTAAGTAAATGTAGTACACTAAAAAATAGCAGCGGGGACTGAAATAATACCTCTAATCTTAGTGGCTTCTGGTGAGCAGTCATGTAATTCTCCGTCTGTCAACTCTGGCAATTCAGAATGGCCCGAAAGCCTGGTTAAGAAATGGGTTTAGTCAACCTAATGTTCAAACTGTGTCTGGATTTTTTGTGCAACCTGTAACCCGTTTCCTCGACAACATTTAATGTGTTGGAGTTCGACAAAAAAGAAGATACTTTTATGTTGAGACATTGGAGGCAGTGCCTTCATTCTATCTGTTTATTTGGTATAGCTTTGACTCTTAAGAGTCTCAGGATATTAAGGCTATTTGTGAATTTTGCTATAAAAAAAAACTTACCGTGCTAATGTTTGGTGTCTTTTTTCAATACAGCCTAATCTCTTTGACCTTACAATTATTATTTTTTTCATTTTGACATAATGAACTGGAACAGCTGACATAATTTGATCAGGCCAGCTTGAACAGGGACCCCAAAGGATGAAAATTGGGGGTTTCCAAAGCCTAAAACTGTGGGCATCCCTCACTCCTACCTTAGTTTATTTGATTAATTATTTCATTCATTTTGCTCAGCTCCTGAATGCCAATGATTGTGTTATATGATCTCATAGACACTCAAACACTGAGCCAAGATGACCTGATGTTACTGTCTGACATCACTTCAGATCACACCAAATGTATAAAAACAAGGTCTGTCCTAAATATTTTTTTTAATTTTTTGACCCTTTATTTGACTATAACAAATAAAAGGGTTCTTTCTCTGATTTACGTCTTTAACAACACACATATTTAGGCTTTTCAGACTGATCCTTCCTTGAAAATATAATATTGTTTTTTATTGTTTATTGGCTCCCCTGAAACAGTTTAAACCTGAAACTGAGCCCCCCTGGTCTGCTCGCCACTCTGAGAACCTGATCTAAATTAATCATCAGTGACTAAGGGCTTTATCATAGATATCCATAGCCTCTTTTGTTGATTTTTTCATCACACTGCTACTACTTAAATCAAGATTACAGACTCCCTTAAAGTTAAAATTAAAAGTATGACCTCAACGTGTAAATGTACAGTAGTGTGTTGGGGTAAATTTCTTCCAAGCTAAAAAAAACTACAAAACCCAGGGACTTCCGCATCATAATCCCCTCTCCGCTGATTGGTCGGCTCCTAATCCAATCCCTCGGCAGAGACGTGTCTCTCGGTCAGAGCATCCTTCCGTCATGGCGCCTGTTTGGGCTAAATCCTTCGCCAACCTGCCGGTCCTGTCTGTTTTCTTCCTCTTGGTGCTATGTCTGCCGCCCGGGGGAGGACAAAAGAAGAAAGAGGTAATGCTTCAACCGCTCAAATGAAGTTTCCACCGAGTGCTGCCTTGCTGTGTAATGAAAGGAGGGTGTAAGATGAATCTGCCGGTGTACATCAAGCTAGCGTTGTTTAGTCAGAGCAGACCGGAAGTGTGTTTGAGAGACGCTCTAGTATATCTCTAGTATATCTCTACTATCTCGTATGTGAGAGACATTAAGCGACACCTTTGTGATGTAGTTGTAGACTTTGATTTTTTTTTTTATTTTATGTTTAGTAATTGACTTATTCCTGTGTGGTTAATCTTTTCTAACATTTTGTGTAATATGACAAAAGCACACCTATACTGCAGACAAGCTAAAGAAGTTAATGTAAAGTCCATAACGTACTGTAAAAGTCTGTTTGGTTGAGGGACACTACTGAAAGATTCTGTTTATGATAACACTTTCATCATACTTTGTAGTATTTTAGAGTAGGTCACTGCTCCATAACATAGAGGCCAACTGTTTTTTTTTTAAACTCGCCCGTACAGGAAGTGGTGTGTTCTGTTTTCCGGTAGCTTCACACTGTCACACAATGCTGGTGAGAAACCACAAAGGATAGCAGCATGCTAGCTGTATCAGGTCTCTGCATTACACCGGAACAGCGTTTAGCTCATAATACTGCTGTGTGTGTGTGTTTTTTTTTTTACTTAAGATAACTGTAGGTCTGATTCAGCTGAAGCGGAAGTGTGGAGGAAGCTCTTGTGGCTTGTTTGATCGACCTGTCACTTGTCATCTGTGCACCTGCTCTGTGTTGAATCTTCTGAAGTGGCTGCTAAAATTGCCACTGGTTTCATCAGCATTTTTTTTTTTTGTAATAATCATCGCTCACAAATATGTGCTGCTGTGCTGTGTGTCACAGCAACATGAGTGTATCATTTAGTATGGGAGGCCTATGAGATATATTTGTAAGCCTGACAGGATGGAGGTGCAAATGTGCACTTTGTGATGACTAAGCAGCGGCCATCTATGTGTTTTTTTTTCCTCTTTGGGTTGTTCATGCATGCACTTATCTAATTCAAAGCAAAGCCGCTATCTTCCACAATGTAGTGCTATATCAAGTATGTTTATAATTTGCATGAAACTGCATCTTTATTTTATTTAGTTACATGCTGGTCATCCTACATTTTTGTTATCTATCAATGCATTTTTTTGTTTAAATTTCTAAACATTATTACAGTGCATTGAGGTACAGTACAGTGAGGTTATTAGTACAGGTTTCCTAGCACTTTTACAAATACTATACTGTCCAAGTTAAGGTTTTACTCGTGGAATTGCAGATTGATGACACAACGCAAACTAGAGATCCACTTATGAGCTTTTCTGGAGCTCTCAAACATCTCACGTAGACCACGTGATGGGTTTGTCACTCTGTATTATTCACAGTCCCTGTCCAATTACGCCACAGAGAAGCTCACCAGCAGAGCAGTCGTCTCATAGCAAACAGCTTACATGTCAAGCGTCATGTTTTATCGGCGTGACTGACGTTTTAGTGCCTTTTAATGGCGTCTTACATGAAGTTTGTTTTGCGATTATAAAACAGCGTTCCTCCTCATCACAATTTGATAATAGAAGTCCTCGCACACTGTGGGCAACCTCCTCAGCGTGGCCGATGACAGCACTGTTAGCAGGGATTCAGATAGAAAACAGCCAAGCATTAAAACAATGCGGGGGGTGGTGATGATTAACGGTGAGACAATGAAATATTCCACAGCACTCGGTTTCACGTCAAAACACTGCACAGCGGTTTGTGATATTATAGACAGGATTTTATACTCTGGAAAATAATCATGCCGGAAGTTATTTTATCTTTTATCACAGCAATTGCAGGATAAACTGAAGAAAGATTGCATTATTGTATTGCATTATGTCACAGCAAAAACTGGCTAAAACATTTGCGGGATGTCCTTGCGTCGTTTTGCCCCCTCTGCAGTGGAAGACAATGGTTTATGATGAAGTGGTCCAGGGGCAGTTAAGCCAAACTCACCAGCAGTCAGTACCCGAGCTGAGAGCATCACACGGTCCATAAAAAGGGTGAAGAACAAGGTGTGCATCACGCCACCCTGGCCTCCTTTTCCATCACCCTTCTTCCTGAAGTTAGGTTTGCAGTTTTTAAGACAGTGCTACGTTTGTAAATCTTTTAAATGCGCCATGCTGTTATCATGTGTTCAGTGATTTAGTGAAAAAAAAAAAAGGTCCTCAACTGTCAATGCGAGTTTCGGCTTGGCAAAAAAATAGTGGTTTTAATATTTTAATCTCTCATCACGGACTAAGCACTCCTAACCAAGCCCCGGTGCTGCTGTAGCTTTACGGCAGCGGCACCTCACCTGCACCTTTCTTCTCAGCTGACTTAGCAAACGAATGGAAAAATTGATCGAGTGGACAAATTGCGGAATGAATAAATGAAGGAATGCATGGCCAAACGCACTGCAGGTGAACAAATACTTGAACGAACGAAGGAAGAATATTGAATATGTCAACAAATGGACGAAAGAAAGCGCCCACTGAGCAGAGGAATAAATCAACAGATTAATCACTGATGAAAGAGCATTTGAATGAAAACGGATGAATAATTGAGACTGACATATTCGCTGGCCAAGTGCGCTGCAAACATTTTTTCCGTCACTAATTTCGATGTCCTCTGAGGTGTGTGTGTGTGTAATTGTAATTTTAACATTGAAGAGAGGAGACTTTTGCTTGTAATACGATAAAACGTTTAGCCACATTCTTCCCCATAAGAATGTGCTATAGACAGCTACAGAGAGTGCTTAAATAATAAGGCAAAGCCACAGCTCAGTTAAATCACTTTATGAAGATTTAACATGTATATATGCATTTATGACTTGCATGTAACTGAGGGACGATAACGCTGGCATAGGCCATTAAAATGCAGGGACTGCTTTTGTCTGTAGGTGAATAAATTGTAACATCTTCTGCAGTTGCAGTGAAGTTTAAAACTTTCACTTTTTTTTACACTTATTAAGGAATACTCTCTTGAATTCCTATTTTTACCCTTTTTCACCCAGGGACAGTCTGCTGACATCATTGCTTATTTTCAGCTATGCCTTGCTTCACATTCACAAAATTACACCAGGGAGCTGCCCATTATAGCCACAGTCTGCTTTTAGGCACTGACCGGCTCAAGGACACCTCTACATTATCTAATGAACGACGGAGAGAATTTTTTTTTTTTAAATCACTTAACCGGCTGAAATGTATCCAGCTATTATTAGTTTGCTTTCCCCCGCCATTGACATTGCCGCTATCTTTCAAACCCTGAATATTCACTTCGGTATTTTGTCCGCCAACGTTTAACTTTGGTCTGTCCTGTCTCAAAGACCCGAGTGTGAGTCTGTACAGAGTGGCAGACAGAGAGCTGGCCACACATTCTTCTTCCAGTGCGCGCGTACACACACACGCACACAAACAGACATACTTCCAATGAGCCACAGGAGATATTGAGGGCTTATAATGTGAGAAATGTTCCTTCCCAGTGGCCTGCCTGGGGCCATGGCAGATGAGGTGGAGGAGGAAGATCTTATTTAGCTGGAAATGGACAAAATGGTGAAGCAGCATTTTGTATTCATCTCACCAACTTCTTCTTTTTCTCTCTCTCTCTTTCTTTCTCTCTCTCTCCCTCACACCACCCTCCACGTTGCCCCAACCAGCTTTAGCCCCAAACCGTAGGGTCGTGTAGAGCTAAAAGTCTGTAAACCTTCATGTCTTACCACATCAACATTTGAATCTTTAGTCGGTATTCAAAACATTGTTTGTTTCTGTGGTTGTCCTGCTTCCTCCCATTTGGTTTTAGTCACTTAAGCTTACTTGATTTTAAATGTCAGCAATGTCAAAGACTAGACTGTGTCCTTATTTCACTGGTGAACTAAATACACTGTAGTCCCTCCAGTCTACCGTTGCAGGAACCAAAAACCTGTTTTTTTAAAAGGGCTCCGGAACTAAATTATTAAAGGTTGTTGTGTTGATAACATTACGTCTCTGGTTTAGCTCTCTGTATTATAATCCTTATTTATTTAGGTTGCATAAACTTAGCATCATCTAACTGTGTTTCTAATTTTAATAACATTAAGACAGCCACCTATGTTGTCTTTTGAATTTTCGCAAACCAGAAGAGAGATCTCTCTCTCTGAGCCTGTTCTTTCATGTAAAGGTGGGAACACGAGCAATCTTTCGAAACTTTTGGAAACATCTAGCAGAAGTCTGTCACACACCGGGAGAGAAATGTGCAGTCTGACTTGCATGAAGTTTATCTCTTGTTGCCTCGTCCACCTACGTTACGTATGTTAGCAGAATGCAGCCCTCATTAGTTAACTAATTTATACAAGCAAGGGCTGCTGATTATAGAAATAACAATTAGCCAGCTGATTGTTTAGCTATGAGTATGATGTTACAACGATATAATGCTAATTTTTGTTTTTTTTCCCTTGAAAATAACAAAACGAATTGTTAAAGTACTGGATTTAAAGCAGCATCGGTAAGAGTGTCTTAAAGATGTCCATCCCCAGAAGAGAAAGTGATAGAGAGCAGAGTGGGTCAGTTTCGTAATCTTCATGAGCTTACAGGGAAATTTCTGATTGCCACAGTAAAGCTCAGCACATTACAGCAAAAGGGTGCTGTATCACACTGACGGAAAATGGTTTCACTGTGCTGGGCAGCCCCCAGAGCACTGATAGTGGCCGTTTTTTGACCACTGCTATTTATACCTTAGAAAGGTTAATGTGTAAGAAAGCGCAGAAAACTTTCTGCTTCCTTATTTAACTGTCTTTGAGTACAGATAGATACTCGGGTGGGGGGAGAATAAAGATGAAAAATGGAGTCTGATAGGGAAAAGGAGAAGTTCAGGAGAAAGGTCAACATCAGGACTGTGACTGATATAGGTGGGGCGAGGAGAGGAAATCAATTCAATCAGAGAAATTAAAAAATGAAATAATGAAATGAAGTTAGGGAAGCGGTGGTGGGCCGCTGCCTTTTTAAACCCTGCTACGTGTCCCTCAGGGAGTGGAAGCAATAGTCATGGAGAGAGAAGGAATATTTTTATCCCCCTCAATACTCCCTCATTCATCACCCTGGCTCTGCTAGATATTATATCTAGCTTGTGTTGTGTTTCTGTCTTAAGGCTGACTACAGCACAAAGAAAGAACCAATGTAAGCACTTCCTATACCTAGGCATATGGAGTCAGGGGAGGTAGAGAGAGAGAAAAAGGTCCAGGGCAGCGAGTCTGTGGCAAGGAGAATTATATATCTAGAGAGTTATATATCTACAGAGAGATAGAGATTGCAAAGTAGTGGGCTTGCTATCACGCCCAGGGACCAGTCTAATAAGTGGATCGGAATAATAAGAGCCTGCTACCTCTGCACACACAGGCGCAATAAACTACTGGGCAGGCCCTTCAGGGCATAACCCGAGCCACTTGCTGAGTTTAGACTGGGGCTTATGAAGCTAAACACTGTGTAAGCACTATTGACTTTTGGTTTTCTGTCTGACCCGTTCATCGGAAAACAAACCATAGCTCACTGTCTTTCTGCCCGTAGATTTTATGATACAGACATTTTCTGTTCAAGGAAACTTTGCTTTCCCCACTAATTGCACCAATCACCACTAAAACATATTACATTTTTGACATGTTCTAAATGTATGTTGTGTAATATTAATGTCTTTCCAAGTGAGGAAAAGAAGCTTAATAATAGGATAAATATAAAACTGTGACAATTGCCATTGGCCAACACATGTGAAGTCACACTTTTTTTTTTTTTAATATCTTAGAAACTACAAATATCTCACCAAAGAAGGAAATGAGTGGAGGTGGGAGTACTGCTGTCCTCAGCCAAGAAAATTTTTGGTCAGCTAAAAGTTGACAAAATAATAATTGGATTAAAAAACTAAATTTCATTATTGTTATGGTGTTTTGGTTTCTACTGGTGTCATTTCTCCACAACATCTTCCTTACACAGAGGACACTTTGGGGAGGAAATCACAGGGATGGAGAGCAGGCATGCGACATAGGTCTGCAGTAAGACATGAACCTGCATGTTAGACACTTACATATAATGTCCATTAGACCTCTTGGACATGGGGATGCCCCACCATTAATGATGAGGCCACTACTTTCAGTAGACTCTCTAAAGTTTATGTTGTAACGTTTTTTTAAGCACTAAAATACCAATGAAACAGAGAATCTGGTCTGGTCCCTCGTTCTTGAGAAGACCTGTTTTCACAAATTCTGACAGGACATCATAAGAATGCTATTTGTCTGATGGATTTTCATTACTAGTGAGAAAGCACTAAAATGAAGACTCCAAAATTTCAAAATAATACTCCTGCTTTCGGTAAATATGCTTTTAGACCGATAGCTTGTTCTGACATTAGAGTTTAAACATCAGTAATTAAGTCCTATAAGCTCAGGGCTGTGCCACATTTGTGTTTAGACTGATCCTTTCTGACGAGCGCTAACATGGTATGACCCATATTGCCCAAATTAACACCCGCATGACCTTCAGTCTACCTAACTTTAGTGCAGCTTCCACTTAAAGCCAGCTCTAACTCCCCATTAAACAAGCACACTTTATAAATCAGCGCCTGTTGTCGTGCTGCGTGTCGGGGGGGGGGGGGCGTGGATTGTAGTTTCAATATCGTCCCATGCTGTGAAGGTGCTGTTTTTCAGCGCGCCAAGTCGGAGGGAGGAAGGAAGTCGTTTACTGTGCGTGCCTCCGTGTGTTTGTTGGTGTGTTAGTTTACAGTCATCTGTCGTGTGCCGGACGCCACGCTGGGTTTGGCTTATTGTTACCAAATAGCGCTATCCGGGTCTGTCCTCACTTTTCTGCATGCCTGTCGCACTCCAGCCGTTTCCACTGTCAACGCTCCCTCAGAGACGACAAATTCTCCTTTCACCGCTTCTTCTCCTTCCACTTGCTTTATCGCGGCCTGTGTTTATTTCTGCTTTTATTTCCGTCTTTTGTCAAATGGGCCTTTTCCTTTGGTTTCCATCTTTTATGCATGGGTGACGAGGCTCAGTCTCGGCTGACTCCCCCGTCCCCCCGCCCCTTTTTCTTTTTTTCTTTTTGTCATGAAAATAAATGTGAATGTTTCAAGGGTTCAGGAGCGATGAATATTGTATCTTTCCCTCTTGTATTGCCAATACAGCCCAAACTGCGGCTTAAAAAGGAGCCATAATGGCGCCATATTTTGTGCAGTGAAATGTTTCGGTGTTCTCCCAGTGAATTCAGGGGTGATTTGTTTGGATCTCGCTCATTAGCCGTAGTCATCTGAATTATTGATGCAGCAGCGTCAGCCCTGCTTTCCCAATGACTGATGGCCTGTGTTCCCAAGTCATTTTCCTCCTCTGTTATTCCTCCCTCTCCTCCCCCTTCCCCTTTCCAACACTTCTGTAACAAATTTCCTGAGTGGCAAAAGAATTTCCATCTCTCGCGATGCATCCCCTTGCCCACCCCTTTCCCCTCCTGTGTCACCCCCTGTGTGTTTTTTTTTTTCCCTTCAACCACCCTTCTCTGCTCACCCTTTTTGACATTTCTATAATTATGTGGTGTCATAAAATGATTTCTCTCTTTTTTTGTACCTGATTCTCTACTCTCCTTCTCTGTCGGGTCCTTCTCTCGTCCTCTTTGCTTTATTCCTCCCTCCCCTGTTCCCACCTTCCCAACTCATTTGCCATTTTCCTGACATTTCTGAGGCTAATTTCTGGGCCGGCCATGTTAAACCTGAGAGGAGTGCAGGGCGTTTCCTTGTTGTCGGGAACATTCATTTATCAGCACCATTCTTCAGATGTATGGGCACTTTCTCCCCTCTGAAATGTCCTTCTCTCTTTTGCTTATATGCCATCGGGTCAGTCATCAACTCAATCAGGTAGTCAGTTACTCCTTCAATAAACCATTCAGTTATTTACTCACTTAACCACCATTCACACCGTGTGTCACACATTAACGCTCAATGTCACTTGGTTGTATACAGTCTCTCATAACCCCCGTCAGCAGGTCATGAGTCTGTATCCTTCTTCAGGTGATCACTTCGCATCCCACTCAAACTCTGATTCACTCACTGCTTTATGTCATTATTTGTCAGTCAGACACTCACTAGGCCACTTGAAAGAAACAGAAGTCACACTCTCAGTGACTGAGAGTTTAGTCATTCAGCGAGCGTGTTACGCCGCAGTCATGCCTTATCTGTAGTGACCCGTTTTGTGGCTTGAGAATGGCGTTCGTGTCAACACAGAGCTCACAGCTTTGGAAGCTCCAGCGTGTCCGACTCTTGTGTTACACGTGCCCGAAAATCGAACCGCGGCCAAAGTCATTGGTGCAAGGTGATTTTTTTTTTTCTTTTAAACCAAGACCAGCTCTCACTCGCTGTACAGAACCCAACTCTGCTTCTGTTCAAACGTTAAGTGTCGTTTGACCTTTTGGTTACCGGACAGTCCGTCTGCAGAAGGCTTACATGCCTCTTCTCTGATCGTTCATCCCTGCCTTTTATTCATCACTCCTCATCTGCGCAGGGAAATGTTGCCCCCCCCCACCCCGTTATCTTCGTCCTCTCTGTCACTCCTCTTCTCTTGTCATCCCATTTTCCTTTTTTTTTTTTTATCCCTCAAATTTCCCTCCCTGCTCCTCTGCACGTCTCCTCCCTTCCTTTTTTACTCCCCTGCTGCCCCCCTCCCTCGATCTCCCCTTCCCTCACAGTGACAGGCCTCGCTGTATAGCTGATATGAGGTGGCATATTATCCCACTGTGTGTGTGTGTGTGTGCGTGCTAAGAAAGTGTGTTTGTGTGTCTGTCTGGCTCCTGGCTGATAAGACTTCTCACTCTTATCCTCCCAGACAGACCTGTGTCGCTGTGACGGTTCACAGGCCACACACAAACTCACATACGTGCACACAAGCCGCGCGCATTAAGATGTACGCACAAAAAACGTGTGCGGTCTCGACCACGCACCAGGTTGTTTGATCGAAAGCCTTATAGCGAAGCTTTTCCTAACACGCATGTGTATGCGTCGCCACGTGTGTGTATGTATGCAAGTTGCCTGTCACAGATATCTGATGATTCTCTCTTATTAAACTCTTAGTCTTTCTGCTTCACCGGCAGAAAGACTAATAACACTCTGCACTGGGCTAAAGGCTGCGAATGTGTGTATGTGTTTCTCTGCATAGTAGAGAGGGCTGTCACAAGACTGCCTTATTGAAAACACTTGTCACAAGAGGGCATAACTACAGAGAGTAAGCGAGAGAGGCAGATATCTTTCTCACAGTCATGTCCGGCCTTTTTTGACCCCCGAGGAAGGCGCTCCGGCCAGAGTCCTCGTCAGTTAAAGCTACACCTAGGAAATAATCGAAGAGGCGATGAATTATTAAATTATGTTAACATAGCCTTTTGAAAGCATTTGTTTGTCCAGGGAATGCCGAGCAATCACCGCGGTCTCTCCGGCTCATCTCCTGCTTCTCGTTTGCTCAGTCAGACACAGTCACACCCGGGAGAGTCTCGACAACGGAGCAGTACTGCGGACGCAGGTGGAGGAGGATGCGGTGGCGGTGGGGAGGCTGGAGTCTCTAACCTCTAGGCTTTGTTGGTTATTAAGGCAGATATAGAAATTCATCTGAAAGTGAAAGTCCTGAAAGAAAAAGTTGGGAGAGCGCTCATCCTCCTTCGCCAGGTTGCATTGAGACTTATTAGGAATTACAATTCTGTCTAAGCTTGCCTGTCTAAGTGACAGGTTATTTATGGCTCCAAATAAGTTATTAACCACACTCACGCGCACACTCACACGCATGCACACGGAGCAGTACGGTAATATAACATGATGAACTGAAGCGGTTTAGCATAAAGCTGTAGTCAGGATAAATGCTAAACGCCATTTTGTGTCAGACCTGGTCTCTTTCTCTCTCCCTCTTCATTTCTCACATTCCCTCCCACTCTTTTTCTCCACCCCTGTTTTGTCTTTACTATTTTAACTCCTTTGGAGAGTCACTCGATTTGTCTCGCGTAAAAGTTACAACGGACAGCCGCAGCGTTTTTTACCCGAGGGAGTGTTCTGTGAGGCTATTCATGAGGTGTGTTTGCATTTTGACAGGCACTGATGATCACTGTCTAAATATTGTGTTTTTTTATGTGAAATTTGCATCCTCATGATTATCCATCCATCCGTTTGCTCTACCTGCTTGTGCTTTTGAGTGTTGCACTGGGAGTCTGGAGCTGATCTGAGCTGACAGTGAGTGAGAGGTGTGGAGCGTCCTGCACAGGTCGCCAGTTAATCAAAGGGCTGATACATAAAGACACATGACACCTACAGGCAATTTAGAGTCTGTTGTTAAAGGTCCTGTGTGTAACACTGAAAAAAATTACACCTGTTGCTGTTAAGTCAACTGGATCATGTTACTTACGTGCCATCGGTGTGAGCCAGCAGCGGCCGAAACAACGATAGCTTTCTAGCCGGCTCATTGCTGTTTGTCCAACTTTCACTCAGAGGCTTGGCAACGTCAGCAGACCTGCATTAGCTGGATGTAAACGCTAACAGTGAACATGTTTTTGGCCTGTGCGAGGAAGCTGGAGCGCCTCATTCAAACTAATGAATTCAGAGGCAGAGATGCGTCTGTGGTCGTACTGGATCCGAAGACTCCTTTTTTTTGTCGGAGGCAAACATATATCCTGGGAGGTTGGATCGTATGTAGCTTTCAGATTTTCAAGGCAAAAAAATCAGGCAAAGGTTGGTGCAACTTCACCTGCCGCCACCTTCACTGCTGTCCAATGGTATTTCAAAATATTATGTAATGCTGTGATGGAAGAAATGTTAAAACTGCAACTTTACAAGGTTGTTAAATGGTAAATATTACGGTACATGTAAAGACATTCTGTAACAGTCGGCGTTTTCCCGCCTGACCTGCATGTAACTGAAGCCAAATGTCATCCGCGTAAGCCTTTTCCTTATTTGCCGATTTCTCCCATCCAAACAGCGCTGAATCCTGCAATGACTAAATGCCAGTTATTTTAGACTGAGAGTCTCACACCGCGATGTAACCAGCAGCTTTTGCTATCTCTGCAGACTCTACAGCATCGTCGACAGATAAACACGGGCAGACGCTCGCGTCACATTAACTCAGTAAGGATGCTTAGGGTATCAAATTGGGAGGCAGAGTTGTTTTTCAACACCTCCAACAAGCCCATCATCACCTCGCTTATCACTCCAGTAGAGGAGGGGAGGAAGTTAAGTTACGCAATGAAAGGAAATGGAGCATTTTGATTTACAGTGAATCAAACAGGAATAATTTGAAATGTTTCCAGTCGTCGCTTCTGGGAATTTTTTCCCCTCAAGTCGGCACAGGTCAAAGTGTAGTCATGAGTTAAGTCTAGCCACGCTGCTGTTTTGGGCGCTGTGACACATAACTGTCTGCTCTGTTGCATTTTTCCTTTTATTTCCTTCATCATTTTGTTTGAATGGAGACATGTTGTCAGCTGTCTTTGCAGGAAGAAGACCAAACTTTTTATAAGAACAGAGCGAGCAGAACACTTTCTCCTTGGAGCAGCAAGCGATTCAACTTTTTTTAAAGGGCGCATGGTTAAATAAAATCTCTTTTATAATGAGTACGTTTTGAATCCAGCGTTGACGGCGGTTTGAATCTCACATCGCCAAAAGTTTGAACCTCGCGTTGACAAAAGCTGGAAAGCAGTAAAAGCTCGGCCGGGTTCGAAGTGTAGATGCAAATAAACACAACACAGAGAGTAAGAGGAGGCTCTTTGAACTGTAGCTGGCAGATCACGTCTTTAATGAGGAGCTTGATTTGTCATGATTGTTGCAGCCCTCGTTTCAACTGGGCAACCGGTGGTCACTCCCCTTCCCAGCTGTTCGGATTATTGACCGGCCAATTAGTCTCAGCAGCCCGGCTTAGAGCGCGATATGATTAGTGCGACTAGCTCACCGTCTCCCCTGCGAGACAGACACCACTTTGCTGCTGGCGATGAGACAGCTGCAGCTTTTGCTCGGCTAGAGGAAGTTACATTATTGTTACCGCAGCCCATAAGGGTGCACTGAGAGCACTTGGACAGAGGGGGGGAGGAGGTGAGGATTTAATGCATGCATTTTTTTTCTCCCTTCCAGGCCATAAAACAAAAAAACGGTTGTGGACAGCAGCTTTTCTCGAGTGGCTTTATTGTCGGCTCGTTCCGAAACAAGCTCTTTAGTCAGTACAGCGGCCCGTTCAGGTCTGCTCGTCAAACCAAGGCTGCGATAAAATCTAAGTGCCTAGTGGTCAGGTGTGGTAGAGTGTCTCACTCTCTCTCTCTGCTCGAAATCTTTAACAATAGTAATGCTAAATCCATGAAGCCGTAGCAGAAGCCCTTCATATTAACCTTCTTTGTGTCCAATTTTCCAATTTATTTCTCATGAAAAATAACTTTATGCTGGTCAGCCTTGCTTTTTCACACAAATTGCACAGCGCTCATGGTTTTAGGCAGCATATTTACCCAAGGTAGATTTTCTATTTTAAGACAACTATATGAGTGATCAGTCTTTCCTTTGCATACTGAAGTTAGTAATACTTTCTCTCTGTGGGGGAGAGAAAAAAAAACTCTGCTGTGTGAGTCACTGAACTAATCTCGCTCTTTGCGGCAGACCGAAATCTTTAGACTTGGCTACCAAATAATAGCTTGCTTGTAAAGCATAAATAAAACCACATACACAAGTAAATTGGAAAGAAAGATGATGAATTAAGGTACTTGCCAAAAACCACCATCGTTAGATGTAGTTTGCACTGCAATACACAAAATCCTTTGTTGTGTTTACAAAGCTGAAGTGCACGTCGTCCAGTCACACACAGTGTTGTTAACAGAGCTTGACACTAGCAACTGCCCACCTGCTAAATGCAGGTTGAATTCAGTGGCGTGTAACACAGTCGCTCTTACCAACCACTTTGGCAGGTGGCATGCACACACATACAATAATATGAGCACTCTGGAGTGACACTTCGCCGCCTCCAATAATCTGATTGTCACTAAAATTGTATGTAGTACAAATGAACGAATATAAAGAGACGTAACGGTCACTCACCACATTGACATTTAAGGTGTGCTGACTGATTCATGGCGTCAACTCTGAATGTTCCACCTTAAAAGTTGACGCTAACTGTCGGTAAAGCCCTCGAGCGGCGGGAATCGCCAGTCATCTCACAATTCAGTTACGATTTTCCGATACGTCTGAATTTCTCATTTCTACATATATCGTTTATTTTTCCAGAGCAATGCAAACAAGTATGCTCAAACATCTGCTTCTAAAAAAGCCGGCGGTAGTTTTATTTCTTTTGTCGCTTGCAGCTGCTGTGCCATCTTCGAATGTACACACACACGTTTCATACATAACAACAGCACCAAACTCCATAAATGGAAATCTGTTGAAAAATGCGCTGATCGATGGTAGACTTTACTACACTGATGCGGAATCATTCGACAAAACATTGCGATGCATCGTTGAATTGATTGTTTCCTCTACACCCTTTGAGTGGCACAGTGAACTGAATTATTATTACTCCACTCTGTAACGAGCTAAGGTTAACTAGTGTGCTCAGTGGTAGCTGACTAATGTGTGTGAACATGCCACATTAGGAACGGTTACGTAACCTATAAAACAGGCCACAATTTAACCATGTGCATCATGGGTGCACTGTGATGCTTCAACAAACTGCACTGCTACCTCCTGAGTTCACTGTGAAGTAAAATAATGTTTTTAGGAACTTCATGAATTTAAATTAAGTAGACAAAACAAATTTGTTCTCTACTGCACAGATTTACTCTGCTTTGTCCTATTTACAGCTCTTATTAATAAATATTTAAGTTAACCTTTCTCTTCTCTTAGTCTTATTTTTCAGTTAATTTGCTACGTACTTTTATCAGATGTCGTGATCAGTTGCATGGAAGAATACAGGTTTACACAATATTATCATTACTAAAAATTCAATGACTTAAGTAACCACAATATTTCAAAGCATTGTGAGTTTTTTTTTCCAGTAGAACTGCCGTACACCAGAGTCAACTGTAATAAAAGAAAATGCAAAATCCCAACAACTAAATTGTGGCTACTGGAATGCTGAGTGGCTTATAACTTTGGAAAAAAAGAAAGAATATGTGATATCTGTAAATAAATGGTTATAGCAGATTGCTGGTAAGAAATGTCAATGAACATTCTGCTCATAATTGTAGGCAGCATATTTAACCGGGGTACATTTTGAAGTAACCAGTGCGGAGTTCGTTTTTTGCATAATAAAGTAAGTCAAACGAATACTTGTGATATTTTGTAGATTCTTCTCAGTAGTGCACTGAAAAGCTGCTTTCATTCTTTCATGTGTAATAGGTCTAATGAGACCGAATGCTCACCTGAGCAGAAGCAAATAACAAATGTGAATGGCTTATAAGGCTAATTAGGAGCACATTAAGCTCACAGTTATTAGGCGCTAATACTGGTGTCAGCTTCCAAAGGCTAATGAGGTAGCGTTTAGGCCAATTACACTTGCACTTACACATTTCTAATATGCTTGTATGTGCATTGTGCGCTTGGCCCTGACTTTGACCATTATAAATGATCACTGCAGGCGGATTGGCACAGTCTGCATGCTGGACAGGTGCATAGCGTCTAAGTGACAAAAAAAGGAGAGGAGTAAATGGACGGTTTAGAGCTAAAGGTCAGACAGTAGTGACACACAGCTCACCTGGGGAGCTGGAGAGAGGAAGGCAACTGACCCAGTAGTCCGTCTTTTGCTCTACACATTAACCAGCAGTCGCCCTCTGTCCTGTTGTCTATTCTCATCTTAAACTTGCTTTTCTTTTAAACACCAATAATTGTTGTATCAACAAAAATGCATATCGATCAGTTCACCTGAATAGCTGCAGACAAAGATGTGACAGTGCGGTCTGTGGCTTTTTATTGGGCAACGGTCGAGGAAAGACTCATCATTGATGAGTGGAAACACGTTCGCTTTTGGGCCAAAATGCATTTTTGTAACGTAAGCAAATATATTGAACTTTTTCTGACAACTGGATACCTGCAAGTCCTCTGTAATATTTAAGTTACCGAGTTACCGATGGCAAAAGCTCACGATCTCACTCTGCTTCTGGTCATTCTGCGTCAACAACTCAGTGTGTCGAATTACTGCAGTACGGAGGTAATGCTCGCCCAAGTCTTCTTTAAAACTCATATGTTGTTCACCAGTTGCGAAAGTAATATTCAGTCCTCCGTCAGGTCTCAGGTTTCGGGTTTCATCTCTCTGAAGTATCAAGTCCGTTTATTGAATTGTGTCTAATTGGTAAATGGAAGAAGAAGGACAGCACATTACTGGGAAGGCTGCTGCTAGTTTTAATCTTATGTGTAGAAGAAACAGTGTTTCATAACATAATGAATTTAATCTGTTCTTCCTGCCTGGTTGCGCAGGCGCTCCTTTCCAGTTGTATAATGGGATGTTAGAACTCGATGTCTGTATGCCTTCATCTCCTCTTCTCAGATTTATTCCTTTTTTTTTTTCAAACATGCCCTGTAAGTCTGTCCATCTTGTCTCTGTTTCTCTTTCAGGAGGTCATATGATAATGCTACCCTTTAATTGCTTAAAATCCTTTTAAACACACGCGCTCACCCTTACACACACACACAAAGTCCATGAGTACATTCTTCTTTCTAAGTTTGATGTAAGATGGATTAAGCTGTGCCTCTAACCCTCTTTTCTGAGCTGTGCTTAATTAAACCTTAAGACCCCCCCCAAGCTGACCCGGGCTCTTCATGCCCGAATCGTTCGATCACTTTACACGGACAAATGTTTGCGGCCGAGTGCTTTTCCCACGCAGCCTCGACGCAGACGAATTTGTGTGATTACTCAAGCACTCGTGGATAATTCTGCCCAGACAGAGCAGAAAACGTTTTTTTCCCCCTCATCCTTTAGTCCACTTAAGAGCGAGAGAGGAAGAACGAGCTGATGTAAAGATAATAAGTTGCGGAAAGACTCTATGGTAACACGTCCCTCCACATCCTGATGAATTAGCCGTGTGTCGGGGAGACGAAGGAGCTCTCGCGTTCGCTTCGTGTTTCCGTCAAATTCAAGAGAATGGCACTTTGCTGCGACCGAGACATCTCAAGGACTCCATTTATTACCCCCCCCCCCGCTTCCTCTATCTATCTATTTATCTATCTATTTATGTATTTATTTTTAAATATTTTTTTCAAGAAGTTCCTCTTTATGGTCAGCTAATTTACTGCAGAAAGGAGCATTTCATAACATGTCCTTTTCATGGTTTAAAGTCAGGTTCACCTTTAAATTTGTACTCACTGCAGAATCCTTGTGGAGTAGCTTTGTGGCTTTGCTAGTTACCTTTGCTTCCCTGATGCCTTGCTCAAGGTTATGACGGGTTCAGACTGAAAAGCTCTCTCTTACTTCGCTGCCATGTGTGAGGAATTTAAATGACTTTTTACAAATCCTGTAATGCACTTTTTTTTATTACATTTTTACCTGATTTTTGACTGCTGTAAGCTTCTCAACCCAACGAATGCAAAATCCTCCAGGAAACTAATTTACACACAGATTTGTTTTCGCTTCGTATTTTTTTTCTTCCCCCCCAGATAATCATGAGCTCCTTTCATAACATGCTTTTGGCAACCGCAAAGGAAAAGTAAGGGAATCATCAACATCAAATTGTTTGTTTGTTTGTTTGTTTTGGGATCATGACAGAAATGCAACAGCGACACTTGTCCAGTTATTGATGCCAAGGCAAACATTGGATACGTGACAGCGCCGGGGCTTTAGGCTCACCGCACACTGTGCAGCGTGGCGATCGGGCCCTCGCTACAACGGGTAGCAGAGGCTTTTTGGCATTTGTACGTCGATACATGTGAAGTGAATTCATGAAAACAAAGCACTAAACTGTCGCGCGCTCGTATCATTTTCGCTCAGTAGCTGATGGCTGCTGTTTCCGGCTGTGTTGACATGATTTGCCATCCCGATCTGCAGCTGTAATCATGTTTGGTTGTGGATGGTATCACCAGCATAAAACGCTGTAGGTTTACTTTCAAGCCGTGACATGAAACAGTAACTTAAGCACGCGTGCTTGCATCACCGTACCCTGCTGTTTTAATTTTGCTCTCTCTCCTGCTCCATCTTTATTTATGACACAACAGTTTTTATTTCTTTTTCCTTTAGTGTTGCTTTCTGTTTTTTCTCTCTCTCTCTCTCACTTTTTACTCGCCCAGGTGACCCCTCCCCACCTTCCTTTCCTGTATCCCTCCTCACCTCCTCTTTTCCTCCCATTTTTTTTCATTTACTTTCCTCTCCTCCCCGCATCCCTCCATCTCTCGGCTTTATTGCGGGGAGCGGTATGGTGACCATATACTCCCTGAGTGCTTGCGTCGACTCCCTATTGTTTTTTTTTTTACAGTAGGACTGGCCCCTTGCCCTGTGTGTCCGTCCCCGGTTTTTATTGGGATGCCTTTATAACAAAATCAAACTGCACAGATGCCTCATAAACCCAATTGGAGCTCTCTGCTTCCCCAGAGAAATCATATCTGCAAAGACAGGGAAAAGAAAAATAAAGGGGGAAAAAAAGTGGTGGGAGGAGGCTAAGCGGAGTAACTAAACAATTAGTGCTGGAATTCTTACTCCTATTCTGTGACTGATAAAAGGTAACTAGATCAAATGACAGTAGTTTGTTGATGGTTCAGTTGACTGGGCTACATGGGGGTGATTAAAAAAAAAAAAATTGATTAAAAAAAAAAAAAACTTCAAATTTGACAAAAAAACATCAATTTTACTGAGTCAAGGACTTAGAATTGTCTTCAGTACAGGCGGTTTCAAACCCTTAATTTATTCTTAATTGAGTCATCCGACGCATGTTGTGCTTCATCACTGTCACACTTTATTTCCACTTTCAAAAAAAAAAAAAAAAAACTTTTACATCTCCCCCTAACTGGCATTTAAACCTCCCCAGGGAAAGAAAAAAAAAGTTTAAAAGTGAACTTGATGAAAGTCGCAGACACCCTAAACCAACAAACACAAAAGACTTCGACAGGCACCCCGGGGAAAGGAAATGACAGAAGATTTAAAATGTCACATCGCATGGCTGTGAGGTTTAAAGAGAAGCTGTAATCTGTAAGTTTAAAAAAAAAAAAAAAAAAAAAAAAGGCTGACAAATCTTTAGATATTCTATAAGCATCACGGAGAGACACACAACCGCTGGCACTAATGGGGGGGAAAGATATAAACTGAAATATAATCACTGGAGGGTGACGGACGGGAAGACGCGTGGACAAAAGGCGAAGGGAAAATACATTTATTTCAAATAATTGTTATTAGGCAGATAAGCTGACAAATCCCCCCCCACCTCCAACCACCCCACCCCCAACCTATCCACTGACAAGTCACGGTATTTCTGGGAATCACAGATTAAGGGCTGACAAATACGCAGCCGGCGATATGAAAGTATGTTGGGTTGATTCAACGGAGGTGAGACACGGAAACAAAGGCACCGATAGGCAGACAGACTCACGCTGTCAAAATGTGCGACGGTATATGTGTTTATGTCACACCACATTAACTGTTCTGTCCCTCCCTTTATTCACATGATTTCACTTATCGCCTGGTGTGTGTGTGTGTGTGTGTGTGTGTGGTCTGCCAGCGCACAAACAGACTGAGGTAAAAAGCACGTTTGCGTCCAGACTGTGAGTGTGGAAAGGACTCTGCTGCTCGCTTGTCCACCCCTCTTCCTGCCATAACTCCGCCTTTCTCCGCACATCTCCTCTTGTCTTCCGCTCCATTTGCGTCCCTCTTCGTAGATCCCTCAGCCTGTTTTCCAATTTGTCGCCAAATGTAAAGCAGTTTTCCCTGTCGCTGCTATATGTATCCGCTCTCCTTTTCTTCTTTAAGCTCAGAGGCCTTCCTCCCCTCTCCTTTCATTCAATCTTTGGCCTCTGTTCCCGTAAAAAACGACTGAAAAAAATAACATCACACTTCTGAGTAATGTTGCTCTTCCTCCCCTCCTCAATTGTTCTGCCCTCCTGAGCTTTCCTAGTGAATGTGTGTGTGTGTGCACATTTATTTTGGCTTTAACTCACCCTAGAATGTCCCGGAGTCACCGTAAGGACACTATGATTAACTTGTAATAACTTTTTTGTTGTTTTTCTTATAAAGGGTTGGTTTTTACTTCCTACTATATGAGTTTGTGTGTATGTGTGTGTGTGTAAGGAAGAGAGAGAGAGAGAGAGAGAGAGAGAGAGAGAGAGAGATGAGCCTTTGTTCCTTGTCATATGAAGCCAATTTCCAGTAATCCCTCTTTCAATGGGAGAATTGGAGGAAACCGCGTAGGAGCCTGATGGCCAAAGCCGAAACCCGTTCGCCGACAATAGACCTCCGTTTAGAGCGCTCAGAGCGAGGGATTTGGGACTGAACGTGCTCTGTTCACTTTTCATGGGGAAGGTCCACAGATCAAACCCCCTCCGGCAGGCTGGGGAAACCTTGGCCATCCCCATCAGGTAGGGCACTTAAAGGTACCAGGCGTGAAACAGCACATTCACTTCCTGTCTCAAAGCTCTCTGATGGCTGTCGGAGCTTTTTGCCAGTTTTAAAGGGGTGGGGGTGGGCGGGCAGCTCGCTGCGGCCTCACTTGTTCTGTGAAGTTTTATGTAGGTAATTTCTGTTTTGAGGTCAAAGCATTACAATGGCACAGACGTTTTTCACACGCCGCGCTTGTTTACGGTTTTAAATGTTACGTTTTCAGCAGCGTTTTAGAAAGACGCCACTCTTAATGCAGGTAAACTATTCGAAGAAGACCTTGAAATGTTTTCTCTGACCCTGAGAGGCGATGCTCAAATGTTTAGCCTAAATCAAGACTAAACACACCCGTTTTTATCTGCAGACATAAACAATTTTTCAGTTTGTTCTTTTTTTAGATAGAAAGTGAAAAAGCATTAAGCAAAGGAAAAGAGGATGGGGATGTATCAGGAAGTGCTGTTTCTGTCTGCTCTGGCCACAGTGCAGGTCAGCTTTGGAAATACCTGGCTGACAGATTAGATTCAGATCAGATAATTATATTTAGATTATTATATTTAGATTATTATATTTAGATTATTATATTTAGATTAGGTGACTCAGCTGATTGACAGACAAACTAACCAACCACGTGACTACCTGCTCGTTTCTCTAACTCCTTTTTGTGTCCGACTTCAGTAATCCCGCCCTTTCCCTCTCTGGCTTCCCAGCTAGCTGTTTCAACTGTTCCTCGGCTGACTGACTGGCCGGGGCGACTGTATGATTGAATAAGTGGCTGGCTGATAAACTAACCGTCTTCCATCATGCCCTCCATAACCTCTTGCTGTGTGGTCATTAGTGCATGACTCAGTGCAGTCTTACTCTCCCATGTGTCAGCCTCCTCCCGTCTCTCATTTTCACTCCTGTCATGATTTCCGTTCCTCACACTGCTTGTATCCCCTCTCCCCTATCACTTTCCTTTTTTATCCCCCCCCAGCACCTTAGAGTGCTTTTTCTCATCCAGTTGTTAGCTCACTGCTCCTCCATCTCCCTCGGTTTACCGTTGTTTATTCTTTGAAGGTAATTTTATTATTTAGCCTCTTATTCTTTATTTAGCACCGATATCCGGTTCTCGGCTCAGCGTAGTGACTCTGCAATCCAGGAAATGTGAGAGAGAGAGAGAACTCCTGAAAAGCAGATGTCAGGGAAAATAAGGAGTAAAGAGAGGAGAAATGAAAATTGGGGATTTAGTGGAAAAAATGGACATAATGAGAGAAAGTAATGAAAGAGAAAGCGACCGATCGATCACAGTTCAGCACTACTGATACAGTTTGCCGCCTACCCCGTGACCTATAGTGTGTGTGTGTGTGTGTGTGTGTGTGTGTGTGTGTGTGTGTGTGTGTGTGTGTGAGAGAGTGTGAGAGAGAGGCAGGTTATGACATTCATGGAGTGAGTAACAGAAAAGCAGATGGATAAAGCGGGATATCTGCAGAGCGTTTGCGCATCTCGCTCACATACAAGCTCAAACGCACATGCATGCACGTACACACACACACACACACACACTCGAGATGTGATTCATTTTTAGTGCCGTCTGTGCTCAGTGGGGTAGAAAATAAATGTTTTTAATGGTCCTAGGCTGTTTGGAGTGCTTATGTATTGTACATGATTGTGTGTGTGTGTGTGTGTGAGTGTGAGGCTCATGTGAAATGGGGAGTCATAACACTGATGTGTGAGAGTCACTTGAAGGTCTAACATAAGGTATTTAAATAGCTCTGTGCATGAATCGCTCCTTAGAAGAGTTTTTTTTTTCTTCAATATTGTGTAATTTACAGGCATATTTTTTTCTTAATACAGACAACAATGATTACTATGAACTCTCAGACAGTAGCTGTATTCACCTCAACCGAGGAGTGAATCAGGGCTTTTATTTGAGATGGTCTATTATTGTTCACGGCAGGTCTTTTATTTCTAATTCCTTTTGTTTTAATGAGGTCAGATTTTAGCAAGACGTTTCTCAACTTCTCCTTTCAGCTTTATTAAGTCGCCATTTGCTGGTAATACAACTTTTCCTGTTGTTATGGTAGATTCAGTGTAATGTTCACATTTGTATCCACATCACTGGCTGAACTATCTCATTGGCTTTGCCATTTTTTTTTCTTTCCCTTAAACCAAACACGTCCTGAACGTGTTTTGATATGAAACAACGGCAAAATAAAAATATGCAAAACAGAGATAAAGCCACATCAACTACTGCAGATCCAAGAGCTGTCTTCATTGAGTGCTTAAAAGGATTCTTATTAGCTGGGAGACAGGACGAGTCTGAGAAGTGCTGACTCAGATGAAGAAAAATTATTTTGAACGATTGCTTAGGAATTTGACACCGGTTTCAAAGACCAGTCAGGTGATTTAACACTTGTTCCTAATTCTGGTGGTACCGCAGCTTCTATTAAACAATGAATCGAAAGTTTCAAACAATACTTTACAGCAGATATCCAGTCTGGACGATGGTGTGTTTAGTGGCTAGTTTTCAATCTCTTTACTCTGTTTTTTTTTTTTTGTTTTGTTTTTTGATAACCTTATGGTTCCTGACACATTTTTTTTCACACATTGCTGGTTGGATGAAGCTTATCTTTCAAAACGTGCACCGCATGGTCCCTCTCTCCAGCTGCCCCGCTCTCTGTTGTTTTCACTACCTTCATCATCTCGGGCACTTCCTTCACAAGTAATACTTCTGTTTTCAGTGCTGTTGTTTTCTGTGCGTGCGGAACATGAGTAAGGCGGCGCATCATTACCGCCAGTATGACTGGCATCCAGGACTGACAGCTCTCCTTTTGGGGCTGAATGCACACGGGCGAAAACCTGGTAGATAAATTAAAGAAAAAAAGGAAAAAAAATAGGTTTTCAAACTGAACTTTGCACCTCCTCTGGACACGCACACCCATGTGTATATGTGTGTTTGCGCGGTTCGCTCCATTTTTGTGCAGTGTTTCTCAACAAATCCCCCTCCCTCATTATACACGGTCCATTTGTGCGGGAGTGTGCGTTGTCTGAAGTCTCGGACACGTCATACTACCGTCTGTCTTCCTCTCTGTGTCTCACTCTCTTCTTTACCTTCACTTTCTTCCTTTTTGTTTGCCTTTCTCGATCTTGTCTCCAGGCAGTTTACTGGAGAGATTTAGTCTGCGCTTCTGCTCAGCGTCTGCAGCCAAGCCGATGGCAGAGTGTGTGTGTGTGTGTGTGTGTCTGTGTGAAAGAAGGAGAGAGATTTTGTGCCAGATTAGCAGTAGAAACGAGGCGCGGTGCTTAATTATTTAGCTACTGTCTACTTCATCCAATCGTAGCAAAATACAGCATGGAAAGATGGACGGAGAGGAAGAGATGTAAAGTTTTCGGCCTTTAATGCCACCACCATCATGCGTCAGTCCTTATAATTGGTGTAAACTGATGGCAGAAGGAGATAGATGACATTTTCAAAGACCAAAAAAATCCCTCCACCCATCTCTACTCCACTTCGGCATCAAATGCCCCACGTGCCCCAAACGAGACTTGCATGAAGCACGGTTGGCTAGCAACTGAGAGCACGAAGTATGAAACATAGAAATCAGCACACTTAGCTGACCCACTTGGTAATACATTTCAATAATCCATTTAGAAGTGAACAAGAAAAGGGGTGCAGCTATGCAAGTTACTTTTTACATTCCTTTTTTTTAATATTTAATGCAGCATTTTGCCATCCAGTGGAAGAAATCCTTGAGAAAATATGCACTCATAATACGCTTTGTCAACCAAACTTATTCAGTTACAATTGTGAAATAAAGTTGTCATGTGCCGATGTTTGCTTATCTAATATGCGGGGCTATTTTATTCATTGTGTTTCAACCACAATACAATAAGGTTGTTGTTTTAAAGAAATGGGTTGAGAAAAGGAAAAAAAAAGAAAAGACATTTATCAATGTTTCTGTACGTGTCACAGATGTTGGACAAAAGTCTTTAATGAAAAATGCATGAGAAACCCTCACAGAGATTTACTGCAGTCTAATTCATGCACACACACACACACACACACACACACACACACACACACACACACACACACACACAAAATGTTTTATGGTGTTAAATTGAAATGTGCTTTCCGTACAGATTTTTAGCTGTACAGTTTGATCAGCAGAGGCTGGAAAACAACAAGTGTTTCATCAGCAGTCTCAGTATTTCATCACTCATCAGTTCAGAGCTCAAGTTTGGCAAAGACGACGCTGCTAGGAGCTAAGCAGCGTCCTGCTGAGAACACTGACAATCTTATAGTAGATTTACAGCCACACACACACACACACAGAACCACACACACACAACACAAGGACACTGACAGCCGCTTTGTATCATTACCGCACACCTCTCTATGAGTTTGCTATTATAAGCATTTTAGCTGTAGAAACCTTGCAGAGGCACTGGCTGGTGTGTTTGTGTACAGATGTACTCTGTGCTGTGTGCTGTTTACTTGAGCATTGTGTTCCGACGCTGACTCTGTTGTGACCTTTTTAGCTAAGCCGGACCAGATTTAATCAACAGCAGACTCCTACAATTCACAAACACACACACGCACAACCAAGAACTCTGGCTTTTCCGTACGTACGCGCCCATCGAGACTGCCAAGTCAGGCCTCCTTTTCTGTAAATAATGGTTAGGTTTGCTGTATTTCCAGATTCTTTGTTTGCATCCCATTAGTCATAACAGGCCAGGAGTCAAACCTATTAAAATTTAGATTTAGTAACTGGCACCCAGCAGCACCTTGCTGCATATCAGCCTTAGGCTTTCAAAGCAGCCAGTATATACTGTGAGGCTGCTGGCTGGTTGTGGAATAGCTGGGATATCATAGAATTTAAGAGACGCTGCCTGTTTTTTGGACCAGAACAATTGAGAATTTTGTTGCATTCTGTTGGGACGTGGGTCATATCAGGGCATTGTAAAAATGGATCATTTTAAAGTGGATCATGGGTTTTTAGAACTTCTCTGTACTGATATTTCACTGTAAAGTACTCAATATCCAATTAAGGAACCATTAGGAGTGCTAAAATGATCACTGATATATTGTATTTTTATGAAATACAATGCATTTATTAATATATATATATATATATTATTATATTAATGCATTCAATCTGCTGTTTCTTACCATCCTGGCCTCACCAGGAATACCGTTTCTGTTTGAGTCTGTACATTTCTAACGTCCTCTTTGCCCTTTTGCCCGTCTGTGTCCTCAGAATCTGCTGTCGGAGAAGGTTGACCAGATGATGGAGTGGTCCTCTCGGCGCTCGGTCGTCCGGATGAACGGGGACAAGTTCCGCCGCTTCGTCAAGGCCCCGCCCAGGAACTACTCTGTCATCGTCATGTTCACCGCCCTGCAGCCTCAAAGGCAGTGTTCTGTCTGCAGGTATGTACACGCGCGGATGCATTCAAAGACCAGAGCGTCTAATCCACATGCCACTAATTCTTTGTCCTTCTCTGTATCACCATGAGATTTTCATGTCTGGGTGCAAGTTTACTCACTGTGAGATCGGAAGTCACGCACACACAAACACATGACCCCATACACACAAGCGCAAATGTTCCAGAACTCATCTGATATTTCAAGTGCCTTCCTTCCTCAGAAACACAGAAAACAGCATTTTATAACAATAATCTGTGGGTCACATTGACATTTGGATCAAAGGTACTCCGGCCAGCCATACTACCAAAGGGGAATGAATAAATTCCACAGAGCGAGGCCAACGAGACCTACTTACTCACTCCCGTTCTCTCAAAGCATTTAATGCGTGAGGATATTTCCCCAGAATCTTAACAGTGAACAAACTGTGTTTTTTTTTTTTTAATTTACAAAACAGACTTGCATCACGTTGGCAGCAGGAACAGCTGTAACACGCCACGGTCACCACACACTGTCCCTATATGTTAATATGAGATTAGAAGTTCAATTTTTTGTTTTGAATTTAAATGACTCCCCATGTGAATCAAACAGCTGTAAATCCCTGAATCCCAATATTTCAGAACCACGGACAGCTCCGTACACTGCAGGGTTTTTTTTAAGTGGAACAAACTGCGGAGCTGTCCGTGGTGCTGAAAACTACTAGCGAATTAGTTGGTGGTGTCATGAGAACCAATGCTGGGGAATGCAGGTTTTCTAATATGGACCGGCTTAGTATATTAACTTAATGCTAGTTTTCTCTTCAATCTAAAGGAAACTGCTGTTAAACAAAATGGAAAAAGGTTTAGAGATTGCTGAAAAGAATAATGCGGCGACATTGGAAGAAACAGAAAATTGTTGTCATTATGATGTTCTCTACATTTTTATTCTCCTGCTGCGTTGAGAGCGTACACAATGCACTTCAGATAATAGGTGAAAATGGAGAGAACCTACCAGCACATACAGTACATAGAGCATGTGCAGAAAGGGAAACTACTTGATTATTTTTGTAATATTCTTCTCAGGGTAAGGTTGAAGTCAGCGCTGTTCTTTCTCGTTTTATTTTTTTCCTGCTTTCTTTGAATGTTTGTCTTTTTTTTTTCCCCTCATGTCCTTTTTAGTATTCTTATTTATGCCTTTGCAAAGTGCTTTGTAACTGGGAACGAATTTGCAAATAAAGGTGGTGTGGCTGCTCTGATGATCAGGAATTAGTTATTTCTCTCTCTTTTGCTCCGTTAATCAGTCTTATTTTGACAAATTATTAATTTATTATTTATTCCTCTGTAAGGTTTCAGCTGTTCTTGTTCCCCAAAAATGGACTCAAAACCAGGCTTGTGACTCATTGTTTAAGGTTGGAAAATGACATGTGTTGTTGCCTAATTGACATTCATCACGTTGCAATGCGCAGTACATGTTCTAAACTCTGGTCACGTGGAATTCACAACTGCTTGATGTTGTACTGTTGACTTAATGTACACCTTTAGTTTGTGCTGCATAAACCAGGTAGTTGACCCGTGTGCAGGTGTCTTAGGAGGTCCAACCAGCTGATGAAATCAACATTAACCTTCTCCAGTCTGACCCTGGTACTCCAATCAGCCACTCGTCTACTTGACACCAGTCACTTGATTAGACGATGTGGTATCTCTCGTCAGCACCCTGCAGCATCCCCTCTCTCGCTTTCTCTCTCTCTCTTTATCTTTGTAAAATAGCCATTTGTTTAAGAACAGGAAACGCATATTAACATTGTCTTTTGTTGCATCTCATTCACTATCTACACAATTACCAAAGGAGGTTGTACAAGGTTCACACTTTTATTCGCATACAGTCTTGAGTCTTCTCACCATTTGCTGTGAGTTGTCAAGGACACACATGCAAACACACACACAGATACACATTCATGTTCACACAACAGGAAACTACTCCTACTTCTATGAAATTAATATATTTCAACTTATCAAGACATTCACTCTTATTGCTTCATTTTCATTGTTTCTTCTTCACCTAACTGCCTTTTTATTTGTTTGTTGTTTTTTTTTTCCATCTCTCTTGCCCTCCCTCTCTTTTTCCTCCTATTAGCATAATAGAGCGAGAGAGAGTAAGAGATGGATGTTAGATGGTGACCTGAGCGTCTGCGTTAAGAGGACTATCAAGCAGTGAAAAAGATGGCTAATTACTGAGGTCCTCACTCCCACATCACTCTTATGCTTTGTCCTAGTTCCGTATTGGAAAGTAATTCTAACAGGCTAAAATACTGTAACTAAGTATTTATTTTGCACAAGAGAAAAGATACACTAGTAACAGTTGTTATTTTGTGTGAATGGTCAGGCGGCTCGAACAGTGATGAAAGTTTCAGAGACAGCTGAGACTTAACCCCTCAACAAGAACGGAAGCAGACTCTCTTTTGCAATGGAGATAGCTACTGTACATATTTCTTTTCTTTGGTTACCGGGTTATGTTTAAGGTATCTGTTGTGGCCTAAAAGTTTTGACTGACGTGATTCTGTATCATTGTTGCTTGGTAACTGCTAATAAGTGAACTGGATTTAGCTTTGTGTGATAGAAACCTAGGCAACACTTGAGGGTGTCACCAAGTTTTTCTTCTTGTTGTCTTCTTTATTCTTATCTTTGCCTGCGTGTGTGTTCATGATAAAAGTATGTAAAAAAAAAAAAAGGAGCTCTCTCTTCTATTTTTTTTTCGTATTTGATTTTTCACCATTTCATTTTACCTTCATATACCTCACAATTTTTGCTCAGCTATTTCATTTTGAAATTCTACCACTGATGCCACTGCATCATTAAGATTTTAGGTTTTGCCAGCAAATATTTACTACTACTTTCTGCCAGAAACAAAACTGGAGCTGGATAGATGTCATCGATATTATCAGATGTGCAAATTGTGCCTGTGCTGTGTGTCTTTTTCAAGCTTTGCTCACATTAAAGTAACAAGAACGGATAATCAACTCTAACAGTAAATATATAATTTATGTCGGAGTCAAAATACTGTGCTGAAAATAAATAGTAATTATATTATATATTAATTAGAAATTAAGACATTAAGTGCAGAACTTAATGTGTTGATTAATTTATATTTTGACTTTGAAGGACACATAGATATGATGAGAAATCTTTTTACATGAACTTTTTAAAGGCGTATTCTGCTTATGCACAAAGTCCATTTTATATATATAAAGCCCAGGATCACAAATCAGATAATTTCAATTAGAATAATGGATAATTGGATAATATGTTTGCTAATGTAAAACACCCATGTTTATAAGCATTTAACATATACATTTTCACTGCTTTATAGTTAATTTTTTTTAACGACATTTCATTTAATTAAAGGGAAAAAAACTTCTTAAATCCCCATTAATAAAGAAAAACACTTTTATCATGAAGACAGTTCTAAAAAGCTAAGTAAATGACAAATAAATAAGTAAGTAACACGGACTATTAGGACTTTTAAAACCATATCTCCACGACACGTTGACAACTCCAGGAAAGTAGTGCTCGCAGACAGAGACGAGCGCCGCTGTAATCCCTGACAGTCTGCCGGCCTGAGCTTCAACTTCATCTCTGCTGACTTTTTCACGGTAGACACTTCAAAGGGACCGTCCTCACATTAGCTGCAAAGATAACAATGTAACATCACTGCAAATAACACATCCTGACAGACAATTTCCCACTAATTAAAGCCAACACGGGAGGCAGTTGATGTAAGACGAGATGTCAAAGTGAAGTTTAGCATTGTGAGAGAGATATATTGCTGAAGTTTGAAATGAGGGAGAGAGAAAGAGAGATAACAGAAAGGAGAGATGACATTTTAGAGTTTATCTTGTCATGTGCATGGGACAAGGTGATAGACTGGACTGACCGTGGCTGACCGAAGTTCATTAGGCCACGCTGGAAAGAAACTGAAATAAAATCACAAATGAAATACAATGAAAAAAGAAAATTTACCTATAATAGCTTCACATGTCATGAAGCTCATTATAAGATGAGGAGAGAGAAACTGCCAGTGATTTAGTGCAGCTTTCTTTCTTCCTCCACATTTTCTGACCCTGCATTTTTTCAGTCCCTTTTTTTTTTTTTTAACCTTATCGCTGTCCTTTCCTTCCTTGAGGTCACTAGTTGTGTTTTTTTCTGGTGATATTGTCCTCCTTTTTTTATAGCCCTATTTGTCACTTCATGAATAAATGCATGCATTTTTCTCTTCTGCACTGTGCCTGTACCTGTGGCCTGGCAGAACCAGAAATAATAACTTCTGCAGGATGGGGAACAGGTCAATCAATGGGAAAAAGAAAAACTAAGTATTTGTAAAAAAAAAGAAAAAAAAACACTCAAAGTGAGATGGAAATAATTGACAACAGCGTAAACAAGACAGCCCGAGTACACAATGTCTCTCTTTTTGGCGGGCACGGTATTGATTTCTTTTCTGATAGCAATACTTGCATCACCTGCTTCTAGGTTAGTGAAACAGGAGATCAGTGTCCTTGTACACAAGTCAGCAAGGGTCTGAAATTACATTTCATTATATTTTTAGAACGTCTGACTTTAGTGAGATCTACTATCAAACGAACAATGGCTTGAAGAAATAATACTGAAGAGAAATCTCAAAGAGCCCCTCTTTGCCTGCGTGCTATGTGAAATGAACACTTTGGTTTGACTTTTTCTTGATTTTTCTTTCTCATTCTTTCCTCTCTGTCTTTGCCATCTGATAGGCAGGCCAACGAGGAGTACCAGGTCCTGGCAAACTCGTGGCGTTACTCCTCTGCGTTTTCCAACAAGCTCTTCTTCACAGTGGTGGACTACGACGAGGGAGCTGACGTTTTCCAGCAGGTAACTGCAGTGTATTATCCAAACCAAATGTATTCACCCAAACCTCCCGCAAGCCTCCCCTTTTGTCCTCTCTTTTTCTCATCCCTCCGCTTGCACATAACACCTTTTTATTCTCTCTAACGTTATGTCATCATCACCCCTGTCTACGATGAAACACATTCGCACGGTGGTGTGAAATCCAGAGAAAATCCCACTGCCCCTCACCGCAACTGCAGCAGCTTTAGTTTACAATCTGTTGGCTTCTGATTTAGTAAATAAAAAAACTGTTTTTTTTTTTTTGTTACATGAAGAAGATTTGCACAACAAAGATGAAAGACTCATTGGGTGCTGAAAGCTAATTAACGTATGGGATTATTTTTTATCATAGGACCCACCAGAGTGCTGAAGGTAATTTGCTTTGCTAAATTAATGGCTACCAACTGTATGTGGTAAAATCCCACATATGCTAGTTGGACTGGCAAAAAAAGATTAAGATTAGTAATGAATAAAATAAGTGTAAGCGAAAGGTGATTGTGGGACTTCAGCAGTGTTGGACAAAGACAGTGTGCTGCCATGTATGGCCTGCTGTGTTACACAACCGCTTCCCCTTCAATCTATCTCCATAGACCTCTGACGGTTTCTTCCTTTACATCATATTCACCTTTTGACCTTTTCATTTTTCTCATGCTCTCAGATCCTACTGCTATTCTCTCTCCTGTCATTCACTCTCCTACCCACGCATACATGAAAAGTCGAATATGCGTACAGAAAGACGCGGCCGAAACAAAAGATGCAAGGACACATCAACAAAGTGGTGAAAACAAACATGAACGTGCATTCACGGATTGCAGTACTTCCACATGCTGAAATGGCACTGTGTAACACATCAAATAAGGATGCACATATTTACACGGACAAACTACAAAAAGAAAATAGTAACTAAATTGCTTGGAAACACATGAAAACCACTCACAGTGCGCACGTCACTCTCAAGCAGAGGCATTTATTTCACTCAATAAAATAAATCCTTCTTTCTTTTGACTTTAATGGCCAAAAGAAAATTACCAATGTAGCTGCTCATTATTTTTTACCAATTATTCCGTTTACTCTCATAAAACACTGAGAAAAACAAAAATGTTTGTATTTGACAAGCTGTAACAGGTGGTTGTTTTTTCAGTTTTTAAAAAATAACTTAATGATTAATCAGTAAAAATCCTTGGCAGGTATTGTGCTGATCTGTAGATGTGAATCACTATGTTGAAAAGGTTTGATAACTGAAATAAGACCTGCCTCTTTAAAATACATGGACATTACTCTAAACACTGTTAAATGTCATAACAAAAAACATTTTATTTGTATCTACTGTTGTTGTTCTCTAAGGTGGACAGGGACACATCACATGGTGTACACGAGAATCTGACAAGGAGGCCCAGTGGTTGTCTATTAACCATATATAGCATGTATACAAGCATGTGTGTGTAAACCAAAATGGATGCCTAGCACCTCTTTGTATTCTGGTATCAAAGTGTTATTGACTTTAGAGGTATATTTGGGTTTATAGAACTTTGTCTCCTAGTGTTATTCTCCAAAGTGGCTTTATTTATCAGAAATGCTTGATAAGATGAAAACACTCTTCAGTTCAGGCAACACCAACAACAACACCAGCAGCCGGCTGCTGTCTGCAAACACCGTTACCTAAATAAAGAAAAATATACAAAATATGGAGGTGAATTCCCCTTTGTCCCTCTTCATTTTACACGTTATACTCATTGAACTTTAAATAGCTGTGCTCAGTTAGAAATAGCTTGGTTTTACTGCTTTTTCCTTTACCTTGATGTATTTTAGACTGAATCAGTGAAGATGACATGCAAGAAAAACATGCACCTGAAGTCTTCTTAAATATTTTCTTTTTTTATGAATACAATTTTATCTTCTTTTATTAATTCTATTGTTAACCTGTTGGCATTTATGTGACTTTTCATGTAAAAAAAAATGGGAAGTTAGTTGTAATTACATGCACATCCTTTTACTATCTTTTCCTCATACTGTTTGCATGTATGCTGATACGTCTGCACATGAATTCATGTTTTTTGTTCATGGGCGTTAATACATGTACTTGTACATGTTCTTACATTTCTATATGCAAGCATACACACATCTCTTCCATTGTTCATTTTAATAACCTAAAACATAACAGCTACTCATTTGATAAAATACCCTGGAGAACAACTTTCTTTACATTTTTGTCTTCCATCTTTATTTCCCCTACCTTTTCTCTGATTGTTTCCCTCCATTTTACTTGAGGTATCTTGGGGAAACACAGGAGGAAACCAGTTGACTTTATTGTTATTGATAATTGTCAGAAGTCCTGCGATTTGGAGTTAAAAAGATGTGAAACATGAAGGGAGAGAGGAGGAGAAAGTCCTACCGATTGTCTTTATTTAGCTGCATGTGTGTGTTTGTTAAAGAGGAAAGACTAGACAGAAAACAGAGTAACGCATTAGTACAGGATAATATATTTTTGCAATAACAGAATTATTGAAGATGTTCTCTCCATCCAATTATTAGCTGTAATAGCAACACACACCCACTTACCATCTTGTAATCAGATCAGTGCACACACATACACACAGAGAAGCATTTAACATAACAGAAATATAATACACTGATGCAGTTTTTCATATGTAATGATCTTTGAGGGGTTTTTTTTGTCACTGCTCCTGTGCCAAGTCATTTAACAATGAATATCTGGTCAATACAGTTGAGTCAGGACCTGATACTTCTATTTTCCTACTAAATACAGCTGCATAGTGCAACTGTAAAGTCAGTTTGATCTTCAGGGCAACTGCTGGCTTAGTGATGGAATACATATTATATGAGCATTTATGTCACAGCAGCGATATACTTCTGTTTATTGCAGCATTAGCTGGCTTCTGAATGTTATAACAAGTTATGAAAATTTAAACACTACTTTGTCAGGCAGGCAGAAAGAGAATTCTATTATTCCAAGAAAAAAGTAATAAAGGCATGATTTACAGTCTAGAGTGAACAAGTTGTTTAATGTGTTGAAATTCTTATAAACAGACTTTATTAGCCAACTGATGTTTTGAAGACACTAAATTTGAGTAATATTTAGAGTCAAAAAACAAACCAAAACAAGATAAAGATCAAGAGAGGAGGCCTCAGAATTAAATTCTTATAACAAAAAGCAGTTAGAAATAAAACATGTAATGCAAAACATTGAGGATGTTAATGGTGATTGTGTCAATCAAAATATTATGCTTGACGATGTACCTTTTTATGCAGATGATATGCAACTTAATATGTAAGTCAGAGATGCCTATAATGTGACATTCTCCCCTTTCTCTGTAGTTGAACATGAACAGCGCTCCAACCTTCATGCATTTCCCGGCAAAAGGAAAGCCAAAGAGGGCTGATACGTTTGACCTGCAAAGGATCGGCTTTGCTTCAGAGCAACTGGCCAAGTGGATTGCAGACCGTACAGATGTTCAGGTACTATATACACTGATATTGACAATCACACACTTGCAAGAAATGTGCATGCATTTGCTAAAAATATTCACATGGTACATGCAACTCCAACATACATCTGGTTTTACTGTAGAACTATTCCAGAAATTGGTTCTCTGACAAATACTTTAACACAAAAGGAAAGGTGGCCTCAGAAGGATTTGGTAGTCCACACCAGCATTTGATTGACAGCTACACCGGCCCTTAAAGACTTGTGAAAAAAAGTCTGTTTACAGGTCTCTGGGAGTAACAGTGCAAAAAGTTGTATAAATTATATTATATATGTATTTTTTGGCTCCAGATCTGATATATTTCATCAAGTTATGTCACCTAAGTCTGTGTTGAGTTTTAAATGTGAGAAAAAGAAAATCAGAGGGTTTGAAAGACATGAACTTCCCACATCTCAGTAGCCTCATCTTTGGTCAAGGCTAGAGATTGAGGCAAAATTACGTCCCAACCAGAACACTTGACTCTGACTAAACTTTAAGTCACATTGTGGGTAATGTAGGTGCCCGATTTTGGCGAAGGAGGATGCAAAGAAAATATGGACAGTACTCTGCTGTATCAACCTTTTTTAAACTGCCCATTATTATTATTATTTTTTTTTTTGTCATCAGACAGTTGAGTCATGACGTCTTTGCAATGTTGACCACGTCATAGCCTTGTAAGCTTTAAAAAAACAGGGTGTTACACAGGTGGATGTCAGATCCTCTTGCTAGGAGGCACTTAGGTTGTTGGCACCTGAGAGATCAAACCTCCCACCGTCGGACTACAATTCCTTCCTCTCAGAACAGCCTGTCAGCCAAGTACCAGCAGACCTAGTCCAAGCATCTTGCTGACATACTGTTGATGGATCTGGATTCAAAAGGCTGCCTTTCAGAGAAGGCGAGAGGGAGCACTTACACTAAGTGCTAGCTTTCAGGCACTTCAATGTGACTTTACCGCATGAATAAAGAACAGAACAGAGAGAGAAAAGAGACAGGACATATGCTCAAAAAATAGTGAGATGAATACATTTTTGTGATGGAGGAACTCAAATGAAAGTCAGTTAGAGAAGCCTGTGTTTAGATTTAGTGCCAGTAGAATGACAATAATGATAGATCAGTAATGTGGTTATACTGTTTTGCAAACACATCAGCCATTAGTTCTTGCTGTTTTTTGGGGTTTTTTTTGGTCCTGAGTAACACCCAGCAAAGACAGAGATAAAACTCTGAATGACTCACCATATTATGACTCACCACACCATATTGTTACACCAGTTGGGTACATTGTCACATTATCCTTCAATTAGTTATATTAATAGTGGTGATTTTGACTGATTATAAAATAGGCCTAGTTTTGTTTTGTCCAAAAGAATTTTGAATCAGAAAAGGGACAATGGGAGATTTATATCTCTGTATCACATTTCTTTTGTTGGTTTTTGACATTCACGCACACATATTGCATTGGCTATCAAGTTGTACATTATGCATCTTGAGCTGGACTAAATCTTTTTCTTATCCTCTCTTTCCTCCTGAGTTAAACTTACTGAAGTTTTAATCCACTAACCCTCAGAACATGCTTGTTTCACCTACGCAGATTATGTCACTGTCGAAAATGTGTGTACCATCTGCTGCTGTTTTCTTTCGGAGCATTTTACCCAAAAATTCTGTTTATAGCAAACAACACTTGTTTGTCAATTTGGCTTTATGGTCATACATATGCTCTCTCTCTCTCTCTCTCTCTCTCTCTCTCTCTCTCTCTCTCTCTCTCTCTCTCTCTCTCTCTCTCTCTCTCTC
>JBAJHX010000051.1:9623631-9642101 GCA_037176925.1 Amniataba percoides
ACACACACACACACACACACACACACACACACACACACACACACACACACACACACACACACACTCACACACACACAAAATGGAACATAGACACTGCCAAGCCCATGTACACCGGTACTACTACAAGAATACACACAAGTCAGAGAAACTCATGACAAATCTACTCAAAGTACTAATAAGTAAACTGCGCAGCGTTTGAGCCACTTGACAGAGAAGTAGGGATGTCTTTTTTCATGAGAATTTTTTTTTTTTTAACATTATCCTGAAGAAGATATAAAACTGACCAACTGCTGCCTTCCTCAGCCCGGAGGGAAAGGAATATCAGAGATTCAGAGGGTACCTTTGTGAAGCAAAGCCAGTCTTTCTCTCTTGATTTTTAGTATGACCAACCTCTTCCTTATTTCCACACTATTGGCTGATGACATTTCCATATTTCCAGCTGATTTCACATGATCGGTTGATGGCTTTTGGCAGCTGTTGGCAGCAGACCTCTCTACATTACTGCTAACCTTTCATATTTTAAAGAAACACTGCTGTCACTTTTATTGGCTCTCTGCAAATAGTTGACTTTTGGCTTGCAGAGGACATCAGTGTGTGGTGTGTGTCAGTGAGTGCGCGCTGCTTCATTTTTTTTTTTTTTTTTTTGCCGTTCCCGCACACCTCTGTGAGTGTGTGCTTAGACATTTGATTGAATGAGGGAATGCTTGTGTGTTTATCTGTGTGTTTTGAGCCGATATGGCGAGAATTGAACAGTGTAGTGAAGCAGGGAAATAAATGGTCCTTTAGGCTGGGTATTTGTTCACACCAGTAGACACTGACCATCCTTCTCTGTCTTGCTCACACCCACAGCCACACACAGATGAGTGGAACCATTGTTTTTAGCAGAAAACTGTAATTAAGAAGTATATATCAAACACATATATCCCGGAAGTGAGAAAGAATAGCACGTACAAATAAAAGATAAATTAAAATATAATGAATACAAAAACAAAACTAATTATAGTTCAAACTACTTAAATGAGTGCGAATTTAATATTACATCCCTTTTAAGGCCTGGTCACACCTGAAAACCAATCTACATGAAATATATCTTTCCAGTAGTTTGGCGACTGCTCACAGGGCCAGTTGGTAGACCACTGTACTGCGAATAGCACGCCAGCCATCCTACCACTGATGTGTCACAATAGCTTTCCAAGCTTCTGTTTATTTTTTCTCTATTTTTTCTCTTTCTTTTACTCTTCCTGGAATTTTATTCCCATGATTGTACACCATGTCATTCATTACAGAGTTCGAAGAAAAAAAGCTCTCTTTGTTTGCTGTCAGTTGGTCAGTTTCTTTTTTCTACTATTGGATCTTGTCTCATAACTTGTGGAGCAGTTGTTTGTCACAACAGGTTCAATAAAAGTGAACATTGCAACAAAGCTAATAAGCTCTAATAGCTTCCTCTGTTTTGGGCTCAATGGCTCTCCATTATGTGAAATGTGAACACTGTTAAGACTGCTTAATGGTGCAAATATGTGCAGATTAAGGCAAAGCAATTTTTTGTATTGCATCTTTCCGCATCAAGCTAATACAAACGGCTTTACATAAGACATAAACATGCATTGAGACAAGATATTAATTTAAAAAAGGTGGATATAAAAACAGAGAAAAAATATATATATATATATTCAGAAATATGATATAAAGTTAAATAAAATGGGTTAGGAATACACTTCAGTACTTGTATGTGACCAGAGGCACCTGGTAATATCTTTATATAAAACTGTGTGTCATCTGCATAATTGTGGGAAGATTTACTTTGCCCTTACAAGAAATTTGCTTGAAAAAGTTGGGAAATAACTTCTGCGTACTCAAGGGCATAAGAGAGCAGCAGGTCCCCCCCCCCCCTTCTTTCCCCGACCCAGATTTATTTGAATAGTCTGTAGATAAAGCCACCAGTTCTTTAAGTCAAAAGCCAGCGTGTGTATGTACCTTTTTACAACCCATTTGCATCAGATGAAATTCCCCCATATATACCATGAAAGCAAAACACAAATAAAACATAGTCTATTGAGGAAATGAGAAGTCATCTCATTGTACTGATTGGCATGTTTTCCAAAAAAAAAAAGAGAAAGAAAACTGGTTTTAAATGGCTTTAATTGACTCTTGGGTAATTAAACTGAACTCTCCATGGAGAGTGTAAACATTGAACTGCATAAACAGAGAGTAGATAATGAGATTTTAAAGCATCACCTGAATCCCTAAAATAGACTACCGTATTTGTTCAAATGAAGGGTTTAGTGAACCTGCCCACAGTCCCTCTGCTGTTTCGAATAAATCACCTCACATATGCTCTCAGATCTGGTTAGTTAGACATTAAATCGTTGATGCGGTGAAGCCTATTTCTCTCTTACCCTGGAAATTTAGTAATTCTAATATTTTAACAATCAGTAAAAAATAACGTGGTGGCTTTTTTTAAAGTATTCTTTATTGTTTTGTTTTTTTCTTCAACATTTTCAGTTAACTTATGACTGGTTTGTTTTTAGATTACAGACCTGTCTTGCTGTATCATTGCTCAAACAACCATCATCTCCCTTGGTTTTCTCTTTCACGCTCTCGCTCTCATTTTATGTTGTAGGTATTTAGCTGACACGCTTACCCAGAGTGCCTTGCAAGGTTGACTTCCTAGATCACCTATCATTATACCCATTGGCAACAACGCACGTAGTCAAACCTATCCTTTGCTTATATAAATGAAACACATATTTCCACTCCATCTCTCTTCCTCCCTGTTACGTACTCTTTCTCCTCTTTGTTCTTTCTGCTTTGTTGACTTTTCATTTATCCCTCTTCCTGTCTGAGTGCCTCCTGACCTTTAGCAAACAAAACACACACAAACACATTCATGCACACTATTCGCACAAATACATGATACTGGATGGAAAAGGATGAATATAGCTATTTGTAAAGGTTATCTTGCCCACAGCTAGAGTACCAGCAGCTAACGCCGTGATGGTTTGGTTTCAGAGAGAATAGTCAACTTAAGAAAATAAAAGGACAAAGTAGCCCCATTGTTCATATTTGTATTGTTTTTAGCACTCACATAAGTTACCACTGATGCCAGCTATTGCATTTTATTGGTACTTCCATGGATGTTTTCTGTGACCTGTATCACACAAGGATGTGGCACACATCCTTGGAAATCATTGAAAGCCACTTGTCCACTCATGTTCTCAACCTGTTCTCAATACAATAATGATGCATGCATATATGTATGTGCCTGTGTGTGTGTGTGTGTAAATGCATGTTATACACCTGCACTGGGCACCTAATTTTCTTCAAAGTCTGACAAATGGGCTGTTTTATGCAGCTCTTATATAAACAAGGCTTTTTAATGTCAATGTATTCAAATGAGTGCATGAACACAGAGACTCAGGGCTGTTCACATCTTTGTTCTTGTATTAGAAGGAGTGTAGACTATATATTTTTGAGATCTTGATCACAAGTGCATGCCAATGAAAAAATACCATGTAAATTATCCTCGGGGAGGTGTTTGGTAAAGGTCTAGACTCTCAGATTTTTGATTGAGCTAACCTTTTACCATCTATTTTCTTGAGACCCTCTGGAGAAATAATGTTATAATTGAGTTTATATATGAACTTTTTGTTTCTGGTAAAACAATTCAGTACATTTTAAATGTCTGTTTTACCCGAGGATGTGGTAAATAAAAAGGTGGATATAATTCTAATTGTTTTCACATTTGCCTTAGATTACCCGCGATAGAGCATTGCCGCTTTTAGGAAAAGTAATTAGTTTTCCGCTGCATGCAAAGTGTTTGTTCAATGATCCATGCTGAAGAATTCATAGCACAATAATTTCTGTCAGTCTTAACAGGTGGTGAAACCTGTCAAACAGTGTTGTGTAAACTGACATTAACAGCTACATCCCTATATCCACTGTCCTCTATAGAAGATCCTTTACTTTGAATAGCCAGTCTTCTTTACATATAGATCATTCCATCTTATTTAAAGACAAACAGACTTGAAGTTTCAACCTCATTCGCAGACATGAGTCTCTTAAAAAACAAATCCATCAGATTAATTGGTGCAGTAGCAGATTAAAGTTGTCCCAGACAGTTCCACAGCGTTACAAACTGTTTAAAAAGAGTGTGGGTATGTCTCAGCATGTGGTGCATTTAAAAATGACATATAAACACACAATTACACAATTATGAGAACAAAATGTAAAAATGGCTTTTTTTTAAGACTACTGCTTTTTTTTTAGACTAGACTACTAATTTTAAAAGAGGTGATATTTCATCATTTCTTCCTCTCATGAAAGACAAAGGAATTAATTGAACCTTAGTTTAGCTTATTCGTCTGTGCCTCATTGTTGTCCAGAAACTGTTGGAAACACATCAGTGACCTAAATTAGGGAGAAAATGTTTCATTTTGAGTCGATCCCACATACACTGTCCTCCCATATTCACTAGAGCGGCAAATGCGTCTAAATCTGCAGCTGACAGTCGGCCCGAGCGTAAACAATATTTACACCAGTTTTGGAACGGTTTGCTAACACTGCAGTGCTCAGCTGTTTTAAGAACTAACCTTAAAAAAATCAAACCATATATTTTGACCCATTTTAAAGATTTACGTCCCTAGTAGGATGCATTAAACTTTGGGCTGAAATGAGAGATTGACAAACGTATTGTTGGTTTAGGTCTTTTTATTTTATTTATTGCCATTAACAAGCATATAGAACGTAACCAGCCTTATCATTAAATAATAATTTGGTGGTAGCATTTTACCATTGCAGTGGTAGAAGAGTTCTGATCTCTCTGCAAACAGCTTGTTCGATGCAGCACATCATGGACGCAGTGAGTCATGGAAGAGTATCTGATTACATCTGCTCTTAGCTGTGTAGCAGTAAGAGCTTGAAGGATATTAAAATATGATAATTAAAATCAACCCGGGGGAATCACCTTTAAAAAGGGAAAGAGATAGACATTTAATTAATTCAATCCCGATCTGAAGGATGTTGTGGACGTCTTGACTCGTGTATGGTTATTGTAAGACTTCTGACACAAGAAAACGTAATGAAGTTCTTTCTTATGAAGTACTGAATAACACAGCGAACTAAGAACTACTAAACATACAAAGGGATACATGAACAAGAGACAACAATGAACAATTAATGCATGAGAGCCATTTTATGTCGGTTGATGTAGATAATTGATATTTTAGCAGAGCATATTAAATTATGAAAACGAGATCAGTGAGTTGATGAAGTTTACTATTGCCCGGTGAACTGAAGTTAATGGTTGATGAAGTGAATGGGTGAGCCAAACACACCTGCTTTGCTGATGTGCGGTAGAGCATTGAAGGCCCACTTTTTTATTTCACAGTTGTACATTTTGTTGAAGAAAAGTCCCCCTGCCTTGTGTTTTCCAGGAGTATGTGGTGGTAGTTTCAATGCAGGAGCATGGGAGGCTGTTTTCATCTATAATGTTATATTGGTCTTCACAGATTAATTTGTCACAGTCAATTGTAATTTAAATAAATGTCCTTTTTTTTTTTTTTTTTTTTTGCTATATTCAGCACCAAATCACATTTCAAAGGCAGAATGGGCTTATTCACCAAGTATACGCTGGTTTGTGACGGTAACCAGTGTGTTTGATTAAGTAAGGGAGAGAGAAGTATAGTGTGTGACTGTGGAGTTAGCTCTTCAATTCATCTCTTTGTCTGCTCAACGAGCTGTGGCTGCTTTACTTACGGACCACCTCAATGTTTCACGTCCTTCTGATGAACACACACACACACACGCGCGCACTTTCACACTGACAGATTTTTCCCTAAACAGTCTCATTCACAAACATGCATTCACTTACTGGTTTGCAGTATGACATGCATAGCTACATCCACTGAAGCACACACTCTCGGCTCTGCACACTAATGAATGAAACTCCTGCATTCTAATCCATCAGATTAATTGGAAGTGCCCGGCCATGGATTGAGGAATTTTTCATCCACCAAACACCGCTCTTGCCCATAGCCTCTGTCTGCAGCTTGTGTTTATGTTGAGGAGGTAACATGCAGAGAGCTGTGTCTTAAAAAATTAATGTGACGAGATGTTTGTTTGGTTTTCGGAACAAAGGAAAAATTCCACCCTTGGTTATTGATGCAGTTGTCTCTCATTAATTGGTGTGTTTTTTTTCCCAAACTTTTCTGCAGTTTTTTGGTGGTAGTGGGAGGGGAGGGGGGGTGTTGTTTAATTTATTTTTCTCCTTTTACAAATTTCCTTTAACCTGCCTCATTTACTCGTAGTGTGCAATCATTCCCCGGAGTCACCACAGCAATCTCCTGAAAGGGGACCGAGCTTGTCTCATTCAATTAATGTTTGCATATGAGTAAGTTAGTTAACCTTTTGTAACCTGGCACAGCTCTGCCATTTTCTCAAAGTATCTCTCTTAGAGTGCTCCATAATAGTTGAACATTTTACTCAACATTAAAAAACATTAACCGACTCTGGAATGAAAACAAGGACAGATTCACCTGATTCTCATACCTGGATGTTTCTGTTCTCTTGTTTCAAAATTGACATTAGTATCCTGCAAAATCTGGAAGTAAGCCATAAAACAGGAGTCTACCACAATATATAACAAGTTGCATGTAACATTATGAGCTGATTATATTCGACTCTGGTTATTGCTTCACACCGCACCAAAGTTGGACTTCTCATCAGTGGCTATAATTTGTTTTATATGCAAAGGTGTTTCCAAGATTAAAGTTTTGCAAACGTAGGATTCCGGTGGTTTCAGTGCAGTGGGTGGGGCTTGTTGTACCTTACAAACCAGTAAACAAAGAGGCTTTGGTAAGAGAAGAAAAGTGACTTGAGGATCCGCAAAACACCTGCCAAGTTCCATTTTCATATTATTTTAAGAGACACCTTCATTTTACATGGTTTGATAGTGCTTCACCGCAACAGTATCAGCACCCAACTTGCCCCCTAAATTTCACGTAATGTTGTGATATGAAGGTAAAACACAAAGATGGTTTCATTGGTTTTGTTTCTTGTGTTTTTCCACATTCATTTACTCTCACCAGCAAGTGTCCTAACCCTTGTACCAGCAGTTTTTCGCTATAAAATACCTTGAACCGAACAAATGAATGAATATAACATAGTAATAGAAATTAAATTCCTTATGACACTCTGGAGTTGCACTTGTATTGATCAGGAATGCAAAAAGACATCTCTTGCCAACTTTCAAAGAAAGCGAAGCACCTAAACAAACAGCTTTCATTGTAGCCTTGTTTTGCCATTCAATGAGAAAAGCTTCTTGATAACAACTCAAAAACCCCCTTGCTTTGTCTTCAGCGACAGGTTTGTATCAAAGACAAAGAGATCTGTTTCAGCCACGGGCCTTTGTCGTCTTTATGTCTGCTTTCAAGTGCAAAAAATCTTCATTTCTCTCCACTGAAGCAAGAGAAAGTTGTCCACCCTTTACTCCTCCTCCTTTGTCATCCCCTATTCATCTCTCCATCCTTATTCCTGTCTGATAGGGAAAGAAATGAACACCAGGGCAGTCGAGTGGAAAAACAGACCCTTGATGCGCCGTAAACCTAGACGCCAATAATCTGCGGGGATTCAACAATGGGAAACGCACTGAAAGACTTCCCCTGTCTCTCTCTCTCCTTCTATTTGTCTCATTTCCACAAGACTTCCACTTTGCCTGCCTTTGTCTGTCTCTTTGCTCCGCTCCCATCGCACACAGACAGACACCAGTCGAATGAGGCCTCTGACATCTTATCGGAGGAGCTTGCCTGTGCAGAGCTGGAGTCTGAAGCATTAAGTTGTGCGAGACTCTTCAATAGTTGAGGCAACGGGTGCTGACTGCAACAGACAGTAATCTGTACAGAGAAAATTGATACATCGACGTGTTCTGTCAGACTGGTCGGGCAGTTAGGACACATTTATAGAGAAATACATTGTTCAAGTCAAAGTCTTGCTAAGACATCTTAATACTTAATCATTCATAATTAGGAGTCTAAATAAGAAGTGGTGCCCAAAACATACTGATACTCATCGGTACAATTAAGAAATGCCAGTGCAATGAGGAAATGTCAGCTCTAAACATTCACCACCACACATTTTTTACACGTACTCATTAAGACTGCTAACACCAAGTTCATTTTGGATCTTTATCTCCTATAAAAATGTGCTGTATTTTTCCTCCCAAAGCCATGCATGTCTATTGTTCAGGCCACAACATTTTGTTTGCTCATTTTACTGTCACTGCACGGATAGTGACAGTAAAGTTATTTATCTTAGGTCTAGGAGATTTACTACCAGCTGCTATACCAGCTTATAACAACCCATACAAATCTATCAAATTCATCTTTATGCTATCAGTTACCAGGCAAAAAGAAAAAGCATGAAGGCTTGAAACACCTGAAACACAAGTTAACAGTACTGTAGAGCTCTACACTGGTGCCAACTATCTCCTCGTTTATTGGGGCTCATCCAAAAGCATGTCTGTATTGTTAATGTGAACCATTGTTTCTCTTTTTTTCTATGAGCTTTGCTCGTGTTCCAAGTCTGATTTACCACACTCTTATACCTGCACCAAACTGTAGTGAATTGTTCATTTCAGCCTAATGAAGGCCATCTGTTCATTAAAAGGTGGACTTTAAATATTATTGTGATCACCCCTTCTTGATACCTCCTGCTGTGGGCAAGTTTCATGTACAAAAATGTCACCCAAAAAAAAACATTACACGATGAGCTTCAAGGTCTGCTTTTCAGCAGACAAAAAGATAACACATTTTCCCGTGTCAGTAGGAGAAGTAGGGGTTAAACAATATTAATAGTACAGTATGGGCAAGGGCATTGCAACAAAAGAATATTGCCCTATTGTGACAGAAAAAAGTGTTGTAATATGAAGTTAGACACTAAAAAAGGTGGGCGATGTTATGCTGTTGTGTCAACTGAGGACATTTCTGATTTTTCATTTCAGTTTAAAACATTATAATTTCATTAGTGTTTTTTCCCCTGTGGAGAGAGGGAGAGTATCTGAGCATAGAGTGGTCTGGACTGTTTGTGAAATTCATTTGTCACCTGAATGTACAAAGCAGAACTGTTCGTATGAATGATTTTCTTATATATTTATTTTTTTTACAGAGGCCCATTGCCCATTACAATCTGAACAGATGGGTTGTGCCCTCAACAGCGCCCTACTTTCCTCACTTCTCCCTCCAGTCTCGCTGGTTCATATTACACAAGACCTGCACTCCTGAGAATTGGCAAACAATCATAAAATGACAACCTATGACCGCGACAGGTGAACGAATGCCAATCTCTGAATGGAAATCTGCTTCAGTTACATTCTGCGTGGTCGGTTTCCTGGAACATATCACAGGTTTCGAAGTTATTGTTTGACTGACTCTTGTGTACTCGTTTTGTAACAGCAATAATGCCGTTAGGATGCACTGAGCTCTCTCAATGTGCTGTGCAGTTGCAGCAGGTTGAAAAGTGGGAGCCTCCATTTAGATTTCAGGCGGTGAATGCGGGTTGATACAATCTTCTATTATTATGCATGTGTGAGTGTTCCTGTAGGGTTAGATTGACCTCCCTGCCCACTCAGTGAAAAGGTAGCACCTCTGTACACCTACGCGCTAGATGGGAGAAGTCTTTATGACTCACACAAGCACACACGCGCACATGAATTCACCGTTATGCACCCTCATGCAAAAAGACATGTTCCTGCTCAGACACGTGACATTTCGCGGCTGCATCAGACATACTCAAAGCAACTGGCTGGTCTGAAGACAGATCCTGTATTGAAGGTTTTTCTTTATTTCTTCAGTTTGTTAGTTTCAGTGTGGACGTTGAAATGAACAGTGTAAAGCTAACATGTCTGTCTGCCTTTCTTTCTCTCTTCCACAGAGTTACATTCATGGCAGCAGTCAGGCGCAGTTCGTGGCCGAGTCTCACATCATCCTCCTTCTGAGTATCCTTTCACCAACGGGTTTGTGATTGTGCGTTTTGTGTGTTGACACAACTTGGAACGAGGCGCTGCAAAATGTGAATCATCCCGAGCGATTGAACTCTTTGTGAGATGTCCAGCAGCTCATTTTGGCAACAGATCCCTTTAATTCTCCAATTGCTTGCACACAACACATAGAGAGCCACCTTTTTTTTCTTTCTTTTTTTTTTTTTAGGTATCTGAAACAGCATCCAGTTTTTTCAGCCTGCCACATTTATTTTCTCAACACGAAACCTCTGTCATCTGTGTGCATTCTCCATAGGCTGCTGCCTGCTGGACTGGACAAACAGACAATGGGAATACAAAAGATTGTCCTCTTTTAACTTCACCTCCTTGCCTGATTTGTTCCAAATTCAACCCCTGATGATAGGCTGTGTCTCTGTGTGTGTTTACTTGTGTACTAGTTTGGCAGAATAGGTTTCTGTTTGTCTGCTTCTCTGTCTGCTTGTCTACCCGTGCGTGCCTGCTCTGGTGCTTTTTGTATGTGTGTGGGTAATGATACCGTTCATTCCTAGCTGTTGTGTTTGTCCCCATGGGAAATAGCAGGTCCAAGGTCGCACCTGCTTCAGAGCAATATTTGTTTGTCCACGCTCACACTGTTTATTCTTTTATTTTCTGCCCATCTGATTACATCTAAATGAAACACACATTCACACCTGCTGAAACGCTAACACACCTACCCTTGTTGTCTGTGCAGGTGGTGTAAACACATTTTATGGCTGTCATAAATGCCGTTTTCCCATGGATGTAACCTTGTTTAATTCTTCATGCACGTACGCAGGCGCGCGCACGCACACACACACACACACCTCTCAGTCACCGTTTTATAACCATTCTAGGATGAAATGGAAACACTTATGTATGTACACAGCACTGACATTCATATCAAACACAGTGTGAATGTACCTACCAGCTACAGGCATTCCTTCTATACTATCAACAAATAAGAAAGGCTCAGTGTATTATTTCAACCAGACATAAAGCTGACCTGTCTGCAACAGTAAACCCAACCCCAACTACCCACTGGGTGAAGACACAGTGAGACTGGGCCTCAGGTTTTCTCCACATGATACTCACATCACTGTATGATTGATGCATTTTAAGTGTTTGTGTTTTTTTTGTTTTAATGTGTCAGCAATAGATTGCTTAAAGCTGCCGTTTGCAGCACCTTCAAACTTCATCAAAGATGATGTCGAATGATGTGTCCAAAGAATAATCTCTTGTTTGAGTGCAGGGAAAATGTCTGACAGAACAGGTAGCACGAAAACAAAGAAGTTGATTACTGGGATGATGAATTCATGTTTTTGAATACCAGAGGATTGAAAATGTTTACCATAATACATACATACAAAATAATACAAATTATTTAATGATATTTTAGCAGCAAAGCAAACATTTGCTTGTGTCTTAAACAGTAAATGCTGTAAATGGAACCAGCTCATGGCCTTTTGCGTCAACAGACTAGAATCTAATTTTGTGGGGGGGTTTTTTTTTTTTTAGTATTTTGGTGACATTTCTAAACTTGAGCACTTTCAGTAGAGTGGATTGGAAAACAACTGATTGACATTTTGGTGCCAAACAAAATGAGAATGTGAGCTTTCACCACCCATCGTCTGAAACCAACTGTGGCAATAAAGTGCACATAAACCATTTTTGTTCAGACCTGTACCGGTCATAGCGTTATGTTTATTTAGCAAAAGCTTTTATCCAGAGCAATTTCCAGTAAGTACAGTCAACCATGTGAATATACACACACACACACACACACACAAATAAATGAGATATCCACCTTTTACCTTGTTTGACTTTGACATCAATCAGTCAAGTAGAAAAAATGTTTTATAATGATATAGTACATGTGGACTAGTGGATGTTTACAGAATAATTAGGCTACACACATTTATAATTACAATTCAGTGCAGTTGCACGGTCTCATCCTATATACAGACATGGCTCAATTTGTTATTATGAATTCATGATCACACTCAAACTGCCACTTTGAACACTTCAGTTGCATTCCTGTCTGTGGACGTATCGCTTGTGTTTGTGTCGTGTCAGCATATCATGTCTGCTTCCTTCTCATCAAGTGGTTGCTTGATGCTTCTGCTCTGTATCTCCCCATGTGGTAGTCCTTTGCTTGTGCACCCGTCAGGTTTTCTTCAGTTGTGTGGATTTGTATGCAGAACACACCAAAGGGAAGAATCTGTAATTATAAGCCACCTGAGGTTGTGCTTTGCAGTGATTTTCGAACGCCTGAAGTGTGAAGCACTGCTTGCTTTTGTAATATTGAGATGTTCACAATATTGTGCATATTATATATACTGTTATCATCATACGACTTAGTCGCTAAATCTTACAAGTAAATATTAACCATCAGCCTGAAAAACAGTCTAATCCAGTCTTTATCACAAAATATCTCTGTGAGCTTTACAGTCCCACCTCAGCAGTGGTTCCCCTCCCAGTCAAAGCTTTCTCTACCAAGTCAAGGGTAAACTCTCTAAAGCTGTTAAAACATAAAGGAAGTGTAAGAAATCCTAGCAGTAAGATCTACACCTACATAGTTGGATCTGCAGTTGTCACTCCTGAAAACAGCAATTACTAGAATTTAAAAAGCATTTGTCCATTTCTAAGGTTATGTAAGGTACAGAGGGTTCATTATAAAGTAACAAAAACATGATGCTCAGTTTCAGGTCATGGTACACTATTGAAAGCAAAATTATGAATATTATATTCCATTTCTGCCTATAAACCTCCCCAAATGCTGCGTTATTTTCTTTATAAATTAAGACCGTGACTGCGACAAATGTGCCTTTTGTTAGTCTGTTATGTTTGCAGAGTTCAGTTCACATCTTTTGAGGGAGTTAAAAAAAAATAGTTGAACTGGGAATGCATTACGGTGTTTTCCTGCCAAGGGTAAGGCTGCATCAGTGCAGATTTTATTCACTAGTTTATGTTGTATTGTGTTGTGTATTGTGATCCGTGGCACAACGTGAAACTGCTTGTGAAACTTTTGACCTTCTATGTAACACTAGACAACAATAGAAAATAGCATATAATGTAAGTTATCACCATTAATTACAGCCTTAAAAATTAGCTGGTTAATTAACTCAAGGTTATAAGCTGTACATAGTGTTTATTGCAGGGCTGTTGTACTGGATTGCTTTATATTGAGCAAGTGTATATGTTATTGTTATATGTATGTTACTGTTTATAGTATTCGCGCTGTTATAGCACATCTGACTGATGTTCCTGCTGATCTGCTAGCGTGCTTCCGCGCACATGTCAGTGTACTGTATGTGTGCATACCTGTAAGTGCATATGCGTGTCCAGCAACTCTTCCCAGGGCAGTGTGTACTTCCAGCCTCTCCCTTTCCTGTATGCAAGTGCGTTGTTTCCTTGACAACCTTGTCCCAGATGCTGCAATCACCATGGGGATGGTGCTGCTAAATGAGGCTGCCACCTCCAAGGGAGACGTTGGCAAGAGGAGAAGTAAGTAGAGATGATTGTTTTTTCTTTTTATTGTCCTTTTTCTTTTCTTTTTTTTTCCTTTTTCCTTTTTCAAGCTCCAGTTCCCCAATTTCAGCACATTCTAAGCGAAACTATTCAATTCAACAAAAGCCAGGAGTGTAAGAAAGGTGTGTTGAAGCTGGGTGGAATAGTTGTTAGAGCCACCTTGTATTTACCTGGTAGGTGATTTTTCGACACCCAGTGCATGTGCATCAACATCCACGGCAGCAGTGATTCAAAGTCCTGCACAACAAACGTCCTCTAAAGCATACATTCATGTATGACTCATTATAAGATATGTTATGATGTCACAGGTCTCTTCTTCTTTTCTTTTCAAAAAGGCATCTTCTCGCTGCAACATTAACAGCAGGGAAATTCTTTCTCCGCTCAGGATCTTATCTATCAGCCTGAGCGCTGAGAGGATTCTCCTTCTTTAAGATTGGACTCACACTCGCCAAGTTCATAAGCGCTTATTTCTTTGTGAGGCCTCTTGCCTCCTTTCTCTATTATTGGAAAATAACATTTCATTACTCGGATTCCCAACCACTCCAGGCCACACTGAATAGGACAAATGTGTTTTGAGCCTCCTCCTTATGCTTTCTGGTCACTAGCCTATGATTTGTTAGAAAACGCTCCTATTTTTTGAGCACACCGTAATTTAAACCTTGGCATTTGGGGCAGTAGGGACGCAGGAAGACAATTTTTAGAGCATGTGGTAGCACGTTACAAGACGCAGTGACACAAAATTGTTCAGAAATTATACATGTTTTTATCCATCTGTTTCCTCATCTGACATACAGCTATGTGAATAAGAGAAAAAGAAAAGTGTGAGACCGTGCACAAGCAAGAAAACTAAACTAAAAGCTAAAATGGAGACTTTGAAGTCCTTTGTGGAGTTTTCTTCTGTTTCAACAAATAAAAGTTCTGTTTACATTCAGGGTTACTCCCCAGATCTCTTTGAGTGTATCCTTGAGGTCTAATGAATGTGATGAATTTATTTCCTTCCTCACAAAACAGCATTTGCAATGTCTCTTGGCACATTACCGGCACATCACCGGCACTTTGTCAATCAAAGTGGAGACCCATTCATAGAAAGGTTTCCACACCGTGCTGCTAAAGATCTCCAAAGACTGCACTGGGCTTTACCTGTTTTGTCTTCAATAACAGTGACTTATTAATTAAATAGCAAGTAAAACTACTAAGGAAATAGTCCCTGTGAAAACTCATCTAGGATCATTGTTTCTGAAAGGACAAATTTCATATTTTCAAAATAATTTTTTTGAAGGAAGCAGAATTCCTTTCACCCCCAAATGTAGTCAGGAGACAGCAAACGTTTCAGAGGTTTCAGAAACTTGTCTGTGTGTGATTTTGGAGAACTGACCTTTAAAATGTAACCTCTAAAAATTTACATTTTCCAAAAGCAAGACACATTCCTCACCTTTGAATAATTGCGAGTTAAATCTTGACCAGCTTTGAGGGAGATCAGCCTCTTTTTTTTTCTGCGCTGTGCTTTTGATGAGTTGATCTGATTTAAATCTAACTCTTAAAAATCACATTGAATGTAGTAATTGAAACAGCATGAATGATTTGACAGAGACAAGACATAGACACAGAATAAAATTAATAAGACAAAAAAAGAAATGTTTTTTAACAGCAGTGGTGGACAGTAAGATGGAGACGGTAGATGTATTGACACACACACACAGGCATCCACACACACCATGTGTAAAAGAAACCACTATGGCAGTACTTTCATTAGTGATGTGTATTTGCATAACTGTCAATTAGCTGTAGCAGCTCTGAAAATGAGATGCACTTGTTGTGCTTTCCAGTTAATCACTGAGATGACCCCTCACCTGCCCCATGACTGTCTCACAATATACACAACCTCAATATTTAGATGTGTCTGTGGGGAATGCTTGATTAACTTCACCCTTAATTTAAATGTACTTGAGCCACGGCCAATAAACCTGAGTAGTTGGTAGATTTATGTGGCGTTATCAAGATTAACCTGATTTGGCTTAACAAGAAAACTGTCATTATAATTACTCAAGTTTATCTTCATGTGATTAGTAGGTAGTTAATGCATCTTCTCAAGTGTCTGTGTGTTTAGAGCACGGCCGGTCGGTTTGAATAAAATGACAAAAAGCCTCATTTTGTCTGTTTTCTCATAATCTTCTACTGTACAAGAAAACTACAGACACACAAACTGCACTTGGTGTACAGATTGGTCTGTCCATGATTTGTCAAATAGCAGCAAAAAGTGCAGAATTATTATTATTATTTTGTTTATACCATGCAGCACACAGTCTGCTTGAAATTAACATCTGATTTTACCATGGCAGCAACTAATTATGCAATCATCAGCTAGTCACATTTTGCAAGTGATGGAGAGCTAAAGGGTACAAAAATAAACACAGAATGCCAGGAAGTGCTACTGCATCTGGTCACATTTGGCCGTATGCAAGCCAGCACTCTTCTGGCTATTCTGAAACACAATCTGCGCGGTGGAGGAAATGCCACACCAACTTGAAGGTTACTACATGCGTTATAACAACAGCGGAGCTCTCCGGGTCGACCTCTGTCTCAGGCGAACTCAGCAAATAGCACTTTCTTGTATTTCCAAGATAACTTGATTTTCTTTTAAAAAACTAAATAAATGTCTGTGTGAAAAAATGTGAAGCATTATCTGTTACTGAATGAGGTGATACAATGGTGATTGAATCTATGGCACACGGATGAAAGCTCTCGCATTTGCAGTATTACGACCGAGTGTCAGTGGTGACTTTCCATTAAGAATCGCAATCAGCGTGCAGTTAGGACTCGGCTCTTCAACTCAACTGTTTGTGAAGCTATGTCAATTTTTTTTTTAGGTCATCACTAGAGTCATGTGGCACTCGTCTGCATTCCGGCCTACAAGGGTGCAGGGTGCTTTGTTATGACGGAGTAGTATGTCCCAATTGCTCACAGCAAAGGAATGAAATTGTTGTTTTCAAAATTGAACTACGTATTAATGTGGGAGAGAGATTCTTATTTATTTATTTATTTATTTATGTTGCCAAGGCTGCGCTTTAGCTGAACCATGAAAAACTAATTTGTGTGTCTGTTGCTCACAAAATTAAAATAATTATTCAGTGTTGAAGATGAATGCTGTAGGGAGCATTTCATTTAAAACATTAGTTAAAATGTGATTATAAAGTAAAATAAAGGTAATTATTATGTTAAATAAATGGAATGACACTAAATTATGCTCAGAAGGGATGAAAAGTACAAATTCTTCGCTGCTGGTGGTGGACCGTCGCCTTCGAGGCAGCAGGTCACCAGCTCTTAGTCCAGCAGGCACTCACATCAGAGCAGGTAGAGGATATAATCAATATGGCTGATACCTCCCAATACTGCAAAAATACCTGCTCTTTCCCATTTTTGTCATAAAATCATTAGAATTTTTTTTCTTAAGAAAGCTTTTTGTTTTGTTGTCTCGCTCCAAATGTTCTATCACCTTCTAATGTAGCTCTGTGTATTTGCACCTGCTCTCGAGAGAAGTAGAATTTTCTATGCAAATCCGACCCTCTTGCAAACCTCAGTCAGTCCAGCACAATGCACAATCAAGCAAAGCACGTGTACAGTAAGTGGAAGAGGTGCACTTCACTGATTACACTGAAGGTGAATCTAAGATGACAATCAAAACCACGGGGCCAAGGTATTTTTGGGTGCAAGATTTGTGTGTCCTCATGTGTCCAAGGCCACCTTTTTCCATTCATGGAGGAGAAAAATGGGGGGCATCCCTGTAAATTAATCGAGAATAATTTAGCTACTAAACTGAAGAAATTATGTTTTCTAACTGGGATGTCCTTTCAGAAACATGCTTTATTTTACTGCAAACAATATTTTTTTGTGGCAGTGCTTTCAAAGTTAAGACCATATTTCAAGCTGTGTGCATCCACCAGCAGGCAGGATGTTTGTCCTTTTTTCTCCCTTCTAGTAGGTCTTGCTGTGTTTGTGGTTATACTCTACAAGTGGTTATGGGATGTGTGTTTTTTTGTCCAGTTTCCTGCTTAAAGGAGTCAAGCAGAAAAGGCTAAGTGTCATACAATTTAGAATACAGCGAAAGGGTTATAGAGGGGTTGATTAGCTGTGTGTGGCATTTCTGTGATATTTTCTGTCAACCTCTCCAGTACTAATAGGTTCAAAACTACTGACGGAGGGAGCCTACCGTTCTCTGTCATGTGTGATCACTAGTGAACTCATGCTGTTGATTTAAGTACATAAAATTACCGACAATAACAGACTATTGTGAAAAAATGCTGTGTGTAGTACCGCTGACATCTGTTTTCTATTTTTCTGGCAAAGTGAAACGCAAATTTGTTCCATTCCAAGACAGATGGAAACACATGGAAAAAAAAAAAGACACATCTCCTGATTGAAGGGCCGGTGGTCGCTGACATCTCCCGATGAGTCACACCTGGAAGTGTTAGGGTGTCATAAAGTTCATTATTTCAAATAGGAGGTGGTTACTTGTTTCACCTTTTCCTTTTCAGTCCAAGCAAAGTTTCTGCATAATCTCTCGATTATGAAAAGCGGAGTTAGATATTAGATGGCCTGCTCCAGTAATTACCTCAAACACAGCGGCACAGTTACACACAAGTGGATTTTAATTAGAGTCGGTGTGATGAAAAAGCAACTCCAAGAGCCTGTGTGAGGCCTCACGCTGATGCATACACACGTACGTGCGCGCGCTGAAAAAAAATTCTAAAGGCAAGATTATCACACTTTTTGTTCTACTTTACCCATGAGTTCTCCTTGAGATGTTAAAGCTCGGCAATTAAAATGATAATGACTTTATAACTACCTCAAGACTTGTTTTGTTACGGCGTGTGGCAGGAGGTGGTGAGGGGTTGGACCCAGAATGCAGACGGAGGCAGGCAGAGCAAGTTGAAAG
>JBAJHX010000051.1:9642201-9654692 GCA_037176925.1 Amniataba percoides
AGAAATGGAACGGGGGGAACTTTTGATTGGCGAAAAATGGAAGGGGGAAGTTTTGATTGGTAAGAAATGGAGGCTCGGGAGCTCCGGATTGGCAAGAAATGGAGAGGAGAGAGCGGTCGCAGGTGCTATCGGAGCTCTGCTCTCGGTGGACTTGACTAGGGCGTGTAACTGCAATGTTTGATTGCAAAAAAGTTTTTAACTCGTCAGCGACTTGGGAGTACCTGCATAACCAAGTGGACTATATTCAGTCCAGTCGTGTGCAGTAGGAGAAGCATTAATTATGAAAGTTGAAACTGTGTATTTTCATCAGCTGTAGCCATTTTACTTGAAGTTGGTCCACTGCAGCTGGGCATTTCAGTTTTTTCAGTGCAACAGAAATAAGCTGTCCTTTCTCATCATATACGATGTGTATGAGGGTGTTTGCCACAAACTCTGTGCTTTCTTTTAGTGAACCAAACAGATTGGTCCAAGATTTCATTTTAACGGCATGTTGGTCAGTAAGTGTGGACATTAGTACTTTCCTTGCTCCTCACATCTCCTACATGCAGTCACAAATATTTTTTTTAGTTTATTCCATCAATATTCTGTTTAATTTGTCATTTAATTTGTCTGTAGACACTTGTGCTGAATATTCCACTAAAAGAGGAGAAAAACATTACAGACAGCATGCTCATTGATCCTGGACAGTTCAACCTGCCAAATTGCACACTGCCATTATTTAGTCTATTCCATGCACATCCATCACTGTCTGGTTTGGATCAGACACCAAACAGACGAGAAACAGACTTCAACAGACAGTTCAGACTGCAGAAAGAATCAGTGGTGCTGAGCTTTATTGAGGACTTTTCCATGTGTCAGGAAACGAGCAGGAAGCAGGCAGCTACGTCTCAACTTGGACACAATCTGTTCCTACTTCTGCCATATAGGAATATGGAAATTTGGTGGATGAGAAATTTTAATACCAGAGTAAAATGCTGTGAAAATATTTTAAACACAACGTACAGGTAAAAAGATTTTTTAGATCGGCTTTTTTTAAAATATGTTTTTTCTTCTGTCTACATCCATAGCGGTAGCTTAACATGGCTTAGCTGATGTGACAGACTCCAGGCTGCCTCTCCAAACTGGGAGTGCACCTGTGGCCCTCTGCAGTACAGATAAGCACCTCATACAGCCTGACTTTTAAAATCCAGACTATCCCTTTGATGTTTATGTTTGCCCTGTCAGGATTGTTATCTGCATTTTTATCTGTACATGTGACTATCTCTGTACAGTACGCTGAGGCAATGAAAAATCACAGTCAGATTGTCTCTATCTGATCCTGATATATTGATGTGGCTATGTATAAATGAAAGTGCCGGCATTCAAATGATCTCTACATACACCTGAAATGAAAAGTGTGAATGGGGCCAAGGTTAGATCAGTCCACTCCAGTCATGTTTGAGTTTAAATACTGAGTTATTATTTCCATGCTCATCATTTCATGTACTGTAAATCACCACTATTTGTCCTTTTCCATGCTTTCAATAATGTTTCATGGACACATGGAAGTCCTGGTCACCTTATTGGTCAGAGTCTGTGTCCTTCCTTCAGTAGTTTTTTAGGAAGAAAAGACTTCTCCAACAGCTTATATTTGAATTCACCCCATGTTTTTCTAAAATAGTTATAATTCAATCCTTCTGTTCTGGGTTTGTAGACCGTTACTGCCACATGGTAGATGGAAAGATGTAGAAGAACTGGGACAGCCTGAGCTGCAGTGTGAATATACTCAAAAGTTGACTGTGTAAGTCTCCTCCTTTTGAGCCCCTTGTAGCCCCGGTGGCCAAGGATCAACTCCCACCACACATTCTTACATCTGTCGTTCCTACTCTCATCCTCCCTGGCTGAATAAATAAAAAATACCACTGCAGAGTGGCCTGCCAACTTTCCTGTTAGATGACAAAAGTTGGGGCCTCATATCCTCATATCCCTCTGTTCTCTACCAGAGCCTGGAGCAGGATGCATAAATCTCTGTGTGAATTCAGGACTAAAAAACTGAGGCTCACCTCAGTTACATAAAATTTTGCGAACAGACATAATGGCCACTCCTACATTTAGCCACAAATGGATGTTGACAGGACAAAAACACTTATCATCATAATGTGCCATGAAAAAACACATGCTTTTCATGTTGCATTAGCAATGTCCTTTGAAAAGCAGCAGACAAATGAACAGGCATAATTTATTTTACAGTATGGGTTATTGTCTGCTAGTCCCACATTACTGCTTGATTTGGGAAAAAAATATATTCATGACAGAATATAAATCATGCTCTTAGAGAAAATAGCACACCTACAGATTTTATTATATGAAACATCAGATAACTAATAGCCATCAACAATGAACTGAAAGTGTCCTTAGTCTTTAAGGAGGGGGGAGAGGACTTGGTGTAGTTTGGGTAAAAACTTCACTGAAAGACAACTTCTGCACTATTCCTAGAAAGATATTTAAAGGAATAGTTGTAGTAAAGAAAATGTGCTTTGTCTCCTTCTTGGTTGCCTGGCAACTGCTTGAGCCAAGAATTAGTCTGGTGTGGTGACTTTTTGTATGAATTAAACACACAAAATACACGAGTTGATTAATAAGCTTTAGATGTGCTCACAGGCAGATTTCTGTATCAAGTATTTATGCCGAGCTAAGACAACCATCAAGTTAATAATGAAACTCAAAGCAGTCATATATGCTTATTTACATGTCTGATGATGTGAATGCACAGAACCACAGTAACATAGGAGGAGGATGGTTTCTGTTTTCCATTTGAATTCTGATAAACCCTGCCACAAACACAGAAAAGGCCAGCATATCAGGCTACTCTGAGGACACTGTGTCCCTAATATTACACTTTAATCTTCAACCCACACATCTTATTATAGTGTCTGAAAATCAGCTGCACTACTTCCACCTTTCCTCTCTCCTGTCTTTCTTTTTCACTTACACTCCTAATATGTCTTTCACGTAATGCCTCAGTCTCACACATTATTCTGTCTGATGTCTTTTCATCTCAATCTCCCTCTCTCTATGTCTTAATTTAATTTTATTTGCTTTAAAAAATGCTCTGAACTGTTCATGTAAATACACAATTTATACATTTTTAATGCTGTTAATCACTGGGCTAATGCAATAATATTTCTGTTTAACATTTACATTTGCTGGCGGATTATTTGAGAAATCCACACAGGAAGAGATGCATTATATTCCTGTTTACAATGTATATAAAAGAACAGTTTACAGGAGCACTATCAACCAAAATGAGAGAAATGCCTCAGCAATGATCACCTCACTACATCAGGTCTGTAATGCTGTGATCAAAAACATCTAGTTTTTTTTATCGTCTTATCAGTAGTTAACTTCTTTCATTTACTGCTGCATACAGAGCATTACAGAGTCACATTTAGGTAACTTAAAATGTTTTTCTGCTATGTCTCGTTCCTGAAAAGGAGAAAATCACAGTGCAATCACTGTTCAGTCTTTCATACAGAGCGATGATTGCAGGGAGCAGAAGGTTTGCAGTGTAATTGCTTTGTTAAATGTTTGTTACTGAAAAGAATAAGATTGTTACGGCGTGTGGCAGGAGGTGGTGAGGGGTTGGACCCAGAATGCAGACGGAGGCAGGCAGAGCAAGTTGAAAGACTCTTTATTCTGACATGAAGACAGGCTTACAGGGGAACATGGCAGGCAGGAACACGGAGCAGGCAGGTACACTAACGGGCAGGAACACGGAGCAGGCAGGAACACGGACGGGCAGGAACACGGAGCAGGCAGGAACACTAACGGGCAGGAACATGGATGGACAAAGCTACACAGGCTCGGAAACTGACACGGACTGGGGAACTATACAGACACGGGGAAGCTACACAGACTAGGGAACCAACACAGACGACGCGACAGAGAACAAAGGGAACGGACCAGTATATATACACTGTGAGGGAGCGGGGAGTGGAAACAGGTGAGGAGACTAACAGGGGACAGGTGAAACTAATCGGGGCAAGGCAGGTTAATCAAGGGGGAAACGCACAAGGGCAGGAAGTAAGGTGACTGGCATGTGAGGAGAGGCGGGGATTTAAACATAACACAGGAGTGAACAAACATGAAACGAACAGGACAGGGAAACCAAACCAACTAACACACAGGACTCAGGGGATGACCCTACAGAACACAACACGAAGCGAAACACATCAGACCGGGAATAAACACAGGGCAGGGAATCAGAAATGAACTCTAACTATGAACAAGACATAAAACAGGGCAAAATCCTAACATAAGCAGAAATAAACTCTAACAATGAACAACAGACAGACCAGGGCAAAATCCTAACATGTTTCTCAGAATCAGACTGAGCAAGAGCGCACGCCCAGACACACGGACATACGTACGCATACACGCGCGTATGTGCTCACACAATTATCACCTGTGTGATGCTGACATATCACGCGTGCGGCGCAGAGGACTCATCTATCAATCCTCGCCGCGCTTCCATCATTTCCAACAGGTCCTTTCTCTGTTCATCCTCTCAGTCTCCATCTTGATTTTCCTCTCTCTCTTTCTTTCCGTCTCCTCTTCTTAAGTGCGGAAACTTACTTTACATAATACGTATTGTTTTATTAAATCAGCCACTTTAGTCCAACCTTTCTTTGTATAATTGCCACCTGCTAATGCAAACGCGTAACGCAGATTATGTTTTACCGCAGCACAAGCGCGCTAATGCTGACAGAGACCTGTTACGTAAAGCCCACACCATCAAGACGCAAGCTTGCATAGAATAAACAGTTTTATATCCCACACGCCACTGTCATCGTGATGAAAAGCACACACATATGGACACACAAATTAAATAAGTGCATTATAAAGCAGCAGAGAAAATAGTCGTCTGTCAGTAATAGAGAGACGATTAGGCGTGAATGGTAGTGTAATCACTAGATGTGGGTGTTAAATCCCCGGGATATAGCTTCCATACGACCGAGTGCAGCTACGAGCTACACGCAGAAGTTATGCTGCTGCCGCCGCTTTCAGAAAGGGTTAGCGAACAAGTAGATGGAAGAGTCAGGAAAGAATGAGATGGGTCTGTGAAAGGGCAGAAAACAGCAGAGGTAACTTTTAAAGGAAGGCCGCAACCCCAGAAATTACCATATCTCCCCTGGGGAAATGCCAACTTGTTGTGTAGCAGTTCAACATTGAAAGACATTGGAAACTTATGAGAGTGTAAAAAAGAAATCTAGCAAACTACAGGACGTGACCCCACAGAGACTTTGTGTCTTTGTGTATTTAGCATGTGCATACACACATTGCCTCACTTTAAACGCAAATCCACAAATCTTTTTTTTTTTAGCCAATATGTCGGTGCCAGTGTCATTTTCTTTGAGGCGGAATTGTTTATAATCGTAAAGGAGCGGTTTACCAGGAACTTGAGCCCGTTCAGCATGAATCCACAAGCCCCGGCTCACTTGTTAATTGGTCAGTGTGAACATTAAAAAGCCAAATTGAAGAGGCAGCGGGCTTTGTTTCAGACTGACATTATGAAACAATGAAAGCATTGTGTGCCGGTTGGATCCAGAGGTTGAGTCAGTGAAAGTCTCCCGGAGCCAGTTGCTAATCAAAAAATAAACTGCGAAGAACCATTTAGCGTCACAATATCTATTCATATTTGTCCTCCTAATGAGATAGGCTTAGCTTAATATGTTTATCGGCGTCCTCGTGCCGGGAAAATGTAAATTTATTTGCGCCGAGCCAATATATCATGATTTGAATTGAGCCAAGTCACACAGTCAAAGGAGGGATTACCACCTTTGTCATAGAGGGAAATCATTCAGCTTAAACAACTTGTCATTTCGCCAAGGTCATAAATCACTTAGCATATTAGCATGCTTAGTGCGTGCGTGCGTGTGTGTGTGTATGGGAGTGTCATTATCCACAGAGACATACTAAGGTACCTCTCAGTCATAATTGATGAGCTATGGGAAATACATCCCACTATACTTAATGAAGATACAGACGTTGTGTCGCTTGTCGCTCACGCGCTCGCAGGCACACGGGTGGATGTGGCAGCCCGGGGAACAGGGGGGCACGAGGGCTGTCCCTCGAGACACGCTCTCAAATATGCAGTTCTCTCAATCAAGTCACTCAGTCAGTGTCACACACACACAGACACAGACACACACACAGGTTTATATCACTATACTTGTCAGGTCTTGAATCAGTGCAGCCTTTATTTAACTCCACATCTGTTCTCTCACCTCTCCAAAAAAATTTAAGTAAAGAATGACATTCTGTTTTCCACAGTTCACCATTACGGCTGATGTCTTTTGGTCCTCACAAGAATAAGAGTTTTTGCTGACTGCAAGAATAGTGGACCTCCCGGGTGTTTGTGTGTGTGTGTCTGTGATAGACGCACGAGGACTTGAGTTTTCTATCAACTCTTCACTTTCGCTCTCCGTCTCTCGCTCTCTGTGTGTACAATGATTCTTTTGTCGAACTGTAAATGTTTCATATGCATGTAAATTGAATGAAAGAAAGAAAGAAAGGAGAACAACTGGTGGAGCTGAAACTGAGCGATGGTATCACGTGTTGTCCCGCACACGCGTTACAGATCGCAGAGCGCACGCGCCCATGGACACACATGAAGACGATGAATGACAGCGCACACACGCAAATTGACACTGGAAATCTGTCTAACATTTTCTGAGCCAAATCCTTTGTTCTGACATTGCTTCCTCACTCTGTCTCTCTCTCTCTCTCTCTCTCTCTCTCACATACACACATAACTACACACACACACACACACACAGTGAGAACAAGCTCATATCTCACTGTTTAGTCTCCAGGAGAGGTCCTCATCCTAATCCCTGATTAACAATATCAGTCGGTGGTGACAGTTTAATTTAACACAGTACTTCTCAAGGATTAGCCATTACATGAGGGTGTGTGCACACTCACACACACACGCGCACACACACACAGGCACACAATTCCTCTGCAGATTAAAGATCATGCTTATGTATATTTCACTTCAGAATAGCCACTGAGGAAATAAGATGATACAAACACTATTTTCTGCAGCAGGGCAGATGATGAGAAAGAGCCATCGGCACACGCTGTATGTTGAGGGGTTGCTTAAGTAAAGGCAACTGTTAAATGATTTCGATGTGATGAGGAGCACCAGGTAATGCTTTAGACGTCCTTTCCTCAAGCATTTGAGCAAATGTCAAATGTTTGATTTCTCTGAGCATTTAGCTGTGGATACATAGGCTTGTGTAGGTGCTTACGTGTGTGTGTTTGTGTGTGTGTGCACCACCAGCATGAAGAGAGGAGGATGCTTTCAGTGTGTACCATGTCTAAACCCTGCAAGCACATTCAATTTGAACAGAGATCAAACAGAGAGTTGCATCAGCGCTTATAATGCGCGTGAAATGATTTAAATGGTTGCCTTTAGCCAGGAATCAAATATCCTCACAGGCCATTGTCAAATACTTATTATGCACATATCAGGGTGTCTGCAGGACCTGCACAAAGTTGGATAAATATGGAAACTTAAAGGCATCAAGTGCAGTTGTTGGAGCTTCAGTTTAAGAGATCATTTTGCAGTTTTTTTCCCATTTAATGTTTTATTCTGTTGAGTATTGAAATTGGGTCTTACTGCAATACCAATCCCTCCGTGTTTGTGTGTGTTTCTCTTTCCAGTCATCTGTCTCGTCGGCCTTGGCCTGGTGGTGTTTTTCTTCAGCTTCCTGCTCTCCATTTTCAGGTCCAAGTACCACGGGTACCCCTACAGGTAACCATAGCAACCGTACAGTACCGCTGTATGGATGCTCGCACAAATTTCATGCAGCTTACTCAACAGTTATTCAAACACAATATAGAGGCTCGCGATGAATCTTCAAATCACTGAAGTTGACACAAAATCACTGCAAAGTTATTGCAGAGCCTGTGCAGAAATCCAGGCCAAAACAGGATCCATCCATTCCCATTATTTCATTGATCTGAAGACAGCCGTTCGATTGGAAACACTCCCTCCGAAATGTTCAAGCTACATCGCCAAGGTCCTTTCTCAAGAGGCCGATCTTACAGCTCGAACTTCAGCAGAGATTTGCAATCTGACTTTGTTGGCTCATAACGTTTCCTTGACGTTTTGCAGCACACTCAATACACAATATATTCACACTTTTTTTTTCCCCTCCTCTCCCTGAAGATTAGAAATCACGGATGCTTTCTGTAGGTTTAGCTGCTCGGTGAATGCGTTCGGACACTAAAAGTCCTTCGGGATAGCGAAGCCAGAACAGCGGCACTTTGGTCCCACTTTGAGCTAAAGGTCGCCACTACATAAAAGAGATTTAATGCGTGATAGAAAAAGCTTCACAAGTCCGCAGAGTCTAGCTCCGATTCATTGCCGCGGGAGCAGCTGTGAGATATTAGGGAACAACACCGGGACAACCTCCAACTGCAGAATCTCTCACCTCTGGAGCTGGAAGGGATCCGGGGATGCTGACGGCACATCACCAGGACAGATGATTTGATATCAGGGGAGCACGAACCCTGTCGCGGTCTGTGAAAAGTCTGACGATTGTTGTGGAACCAAATCAGACGATTAGGAATTTAGTCACGGTCTGAAACTGAGTTATTTTACTACTCTGTTATTGTCGATATGTTCATATGTTCCCGGGAAAAAAAGGAGGTTTAATTTGGTAGCCAGTTATGTGGAACATAGGAAGGTACGGGAAGTGCAGCGTATATTGAGCTGCAAAAAGCCGTCTTGTAAATCGCCGTCTGCATTTACATTTCTTCAGACTGTGGCTTCTTATTTATTATTAAAGTACATGTTTTGAATTTTTAATGGAATATAGGCATGTTTAGAGGCAGCTCCACAGGACCACCCCTCAATTTCCTTTCCTATTGGATGCAGCCAGATGCATATTCAGCAAGCATTTGAGCAATTTCGCCTGATTACATGCTTGAACCTGCAGTAAGCATTTTCTAACAAGATAATCATCAACACGCACAAGTTTTTTTTTTTTTTTTACCTCAGCTAAAAATGGTTGTTGTGCAACACAAGCCACAAAAAACACTTTATTTATATCCTCTCTCTCTTCTCTCCCCATTCTCTTCTTTGTTTCTCCCTTCTCTACTCGATTTAATCCTCCTCTGTTTTTCAGCTTCCTTATTAAGTGAAGAAAAAAAGGCAGAAGAGGAGGTCAGAGGGTGGCGAAGAGGCGGTAGGTGAGGAGGAGAGGAGTCGAGAAGATACTTGAAGAGGAGGAGGCAGTGTCACTATTGAGTCTAGAGTGCACTGTGCAGTTTCTTTTTTTTTTTTCGTGTGGTGTGTTTTTTTTATCGACTGCTATCATGAACTGCAAGCTGAATAGAAAATAAATTATTCCTTCTTACACTGGAAAATAAAGGTGTTTGGCATGTGTCTGTATTTTATGTCATTTCTTTACCGCTCATTTCAGTGATTGAATATATTCTGTGTAGGGGAGAGAAAAAAACTGACCTGTGCTGTTTTGTTTTGTTTTTTTTTGTTTTTTTAAAGCCATGTATTAGACCTAATTTATGAAAACTGAAGGGAGCTTAAGAGAGTGAAACTGCAGCAGGGATGGAGAAGTTTAACTGTGGGGAAAAAAAACAACAGCATAGAAATTGCCCGATACGAGACACAGCACAAGCCTAGATGTGTGACAAAAACCACTTTTCTGCGTCGCATTCAGCGTCCACGGTTTTACTTTCTGCCGCAATAAGCGAACATTCACCTTGCCCTGCGTTGGCACCAAAACTTAAATCACTGATGCGAACTGCTAGTAGCACATGGGGCCGGGTTCGCAGAAGCCTGGCTGCGAGTGCTGTAACTTTTCTTGCTGAATGTGAGAAGCTTAGGTCAGTTTGAGAATACATACATTTCTAATTCTTGCACTTGTGGACTACCCACCAAAGCACTGAGTGGGCTGGAGCATTGAAACCATTTATATAACCCGCTGTGCGTGGGCAGACAGAGGAATGGTGCTGCACATAGACCAGTTTTGACAAATGAAATAAAAATATTCCCTCTCAGACTTCCCATTCTTGTCTATTTTTGTTTCAGATCACTGCAAGAGTGAACCATTGTCCCTGTGTGTGTGTGTGTGTGTGTTTCAAAGCTTACCAAAACACAAATCTACATTGAGCAAGACTGTAAACTAAGTCATTATACTGAAACTGAATATCCTTGTTTTTTTTTTATCCTTCTTTTTTTATGTAGTCAAGAGCTGCACTATTCTGAACTGAAAGTGAAATTGTTACATTTAGTTGGCTGTTGACTTGTTAAAAAAAGTTTACAGAATTTTCCAGTGCAAGGAAACTAAGGTTTTAAGAACTCCTTCTAATTTACTGCACATATATAGTGAGTTGTTTGTTGGGCCCAGAGTGAGTATTGTTTTGAGGATATACAAGGGTTCAGTTGTGGTATCAAGTCCTGAAGTATTTTTGAACGAAACAGTGGAAAAATGTTGGCCGTCAGCACTGAGAGCAGAGTTTCCCATCTGTTTCCCCTCAACTGGTGGCCTTTACGATATGGAGGGAATAAGCAGAAGAAATGCCACCTTCAGTTGGAGGATAAGTATTGGCAAATGGAGTGAAATCAATGCGGATATTAGATAGAGGGCAGTTTGTGGAACAAAAAATATAATGACATATAGAATAATCTCCCTCCTGCTTCAAAAAGTCACTAAAATTGGCCACAAATCTCTTTAAATTAGTCTGTGTTAATTAAAGGTTCGAGTTAGCCTGCTTGTCACTAATTTTATCGTCAATAAAAACACACCGAGCGTGTGGAACTGTGTTCACTCTGTCTCACGTATCGGTGAAAATTATAATGATACAAAAAAAACTTCTGTTTTCCTTCTGACATTCAGTAGGAATGTACCAAAGTGGCAACTCCCAACTGAGCTCACGCATTCGATGAAGGTGGTGTTGTACCGCACAGGGATCAAATTTCCTGTGAGACCTCATACGAAAAACTTTAATAAAAGCCATCCAAATAGAAAAAAAAATCCTCCTGTCAAACACAATCACAGGTGAAGAGCATATGAAAACCTGAAAGACTTCTCAAAGATGTCATTACTTTGAAATCATGTTCTCATACAGTAGTTATGAAGTTTAGGAACAGTCTTTACGTACCCAGCTGATTAAACGTGTTGAGTATGTTTCAGTCTTTCACCACATTTTATAACGGACTGCACTACTGCCTCTGTTTAACAATCAAATAATTTTGCAAAAGAAAGCAATTAGCCAAACTGGTGATATTTAAGCAATAGTGCTTTTGGGAAAATAAGTAATAAACTTGCTTGTCTTCAGGTGGATTTGTCAATAATTTGACTGTATGATAGTGGCTGTATCTCCCCCTGTAGTGTGAAAGCAGACTGTTCAGTGGACCTTATACGTTCTTCACTTATAAACATAATGAAAATCTTCTGTACAATTCAAACACATTACCTGTTCCCCAACATGAGTATGAGAGTCAGTCCACAATTAAATCAACTGGATTAAATCAGCTGGATTAAATGAAGAAAAAAGATGAACAGGCTTTCAAAACAACAGAAAACAAAACATAAAAAAAACTTTCAATGGTACATTAGTTTGGTGTGATTAGTGTGTAATTTTTTCATTAATTTTTACTTCCATGCTCTATGTGAAAGAAAAAAAAAACAAATCAAAGAAATGCGATTGGCATTTGGATGGTGACAGCAGGATTGACATTTGTGGAGGTCAAGGTGGACGTATTTTTACAGATAGCAATTCAGAGACAGCGTCAACTTTTCCAGCAGCCTCTTTCTTCTCATTTCTGATATCCTGTTAAAGGGCCTCTTGTTTACAGTCTGACCGCCAACAAACTCTTCATGCTCTCCCCTCATGAAATCAAGAGGTAACCGCATGTTGCTCATGACCTGCTCTGCTCTGATCTTTTACTCTTCATTTGAATTTTCTCTCTCTCTCTCTTTTCATCTTAGTTTTACCGTTTGAACAGATGCTGCTGCTGAGGTTGCTTCGCACATCACTTTATTCAGCGCGACCTCATTGTAACTATATATTGGCATGTGCACTGGGAATTTTTGCGACCTTGACCAGCGCTGTAACTTTTCACTGCCGGAGCACTGCTGCTCCTGAATTGCTTAGCAACAAGGTTGGGTTTTTTTCAGAAAAACAACTTTTTTTTTTTTTTTTTTGCTTTTAGGAACTTCTCCTGGCTTTCATAGTTTTGGCAGTTTTATTGAACTTTTAAAAATTCCATTCACCTTTTAGACTTTATATACCACATCACATTTAAAAATCTTAAAACCTCACAGTTACTGCTCCACTGTTGCTCAGCAGAAGCTCCACAACCTGCAACCAACCGCGTCCTCCATGACAAACTTTAAGTCTTTATGACCTAAATAGAACCACAGAACAGTGCATATTTTTACATTTACATGCTGTAGTGCCATTTTTTGGAGCAT
>JBAJHX010000051.1:9659911-9686794 GCA_037176925.1 Amniataba percoides
AGGAGAGTAAGACAAGGGACAATAATAAATATAGAATATAGAGGAAATAAAAATATATATATAATCCAAGATAAATAGCAGGGACTTACTGGGCCCACTGGGTTCTAGCGAGTAAGTACCCCCCATCAGTAACTGCCCGAAGACTAGGATCAAGTTCATCGCTTGTATGTTTGATTAGGTTAGAGGAGACTCCAGTTCCTTGTTGACTATCTCTGGTTATGTTAATGCACAAGGGGATGTAACACTTTAGCTTTGTTTTGTATCAGGCTTCATTAATGGCAAGCATTGACTACCTTCTGTTTAGTGTCAATCAATCTAGAAATCCAGCAATCTATGCACACACACACACACACACACATCATATATATATGTATATCATCTACAGACACACACTCACACTGCTCAGTCACTGAGGATCTGTCCATGGTGCTGAACCTGGACCTGCTCTGTTCATCTCTCCAGCTGTGTCTGAAGTTGCAGTGTGTCCAGCGCAGTCTCAAGCTTTTCTGTACTGTTTTTAGACAGTTTTTCACCCCTTTAGTTGGACAACTTTTTTGCACCAATATGTGGATCATAAAACGTTTCAGACAACAGAACAATGATAGAGACAGACCACATTTAATGAACATTATGTAGCATATGTTTCATAGCTTCTCAAGATATAAGATTCATATTTTTCCATTCCTTTTGCAGGTTTTGCAGTTTTTAAGAAAAAATGAAAATGAAAGCTTCTTGTAAATTAGAGACTAACTGAGTGTATGATGGATACCTTTCCAGGGGTAGGATGGAAATTATGTACTCAGCTATATGAAAGTAATGTCTTAGGCTGTACCTAATGATGATTTTTATATCTGGTTATCTAATAATTACTTCATGACTAATCTATAGTTTGAGTTTGATTTACTTAAAGACAAATCAAAGGAATAAATACTTTATTAAAAGTAAAAGTGCCATAGTCTTAGGCTTGATAAAGTGGTTGTAATAAAGTGCCATTAGTCACAGCTCCGCTGAGAGACACTGATGTATGCAAGTAAATACCAAAATTCTAGCTTTACTTGCTGATTGCATGATAGATTAGATGGGGAATGTTGATGCCTTTTACTTTTAAGATGTGCTAATTGCAGCCTGCATAACATATTGCAATCAGGACTTGAATTCTATTCACATCTATTCTCAAAACATCTATGCTTTTTCTCTGAGATTACTCCAAGTATTTTCATCAGCATCATAAGCACATTAGCATAAAACAGCATGGATAGCAGCCCAGCAGTTAGAGACAGGGGCTTGTGACTTGAAGGTTGCCAAATCTAGTCTGGCTGCCATGAAAAAATCTGGAGGCACAAGCTGTGGCTGCACTGGCCAGCTCGAAGTGGGTAATGTACTGGAAAGATAACACATTCATTTAAGAAAACAAATTGGAACACAGGGATTTTTACACTGTATACAACCGTAAGTATTCTTGTAATCTCAGTTCACATGACCACGTCTTACACTGTTGGGTATTATTATGGCTGAAACACTATTGTAATGTTTTTTCCCTGGAAACATTTTCAGGCAACAAATCACAGTGGATAGTGGCCAGTAAAGCCATATCAGCTCAAATAGGTCTTTAGACGAAAAAATGAATGTGGAGTTGATGTATGTTTACATTATCACATTGCCTCATGGCGACTGAAGGTCACAGTTCACCCACATTTTATTTCCAAAGCACTTTCTCTCTGTCCTTTCTCTCAGCCACCAGTCAGACTGTGAGTAGGACTGAAAAGAGAGCAAGCACACTGAGTCACGGCTGACACACAAACTGCCCACTGAGCTGAATCATTTCCATTGGCTTCACTTTCATTTAAGTTGCACTTCTTCCCTCCCTGTGTCATGTTAGTGTTAGGGCCTCTATGTGATGTTTCTGTGTGTTTGCATCAGGGTTCTGATTGTACACTAAAATCATAGTTCAGTCTTAGAGTTACAGGATGGTAAATTCTGAGCAAAGCCAGGAAATCAAAGTAATATAGAAAATCATTTAGATTGTCATTTTAGAGAAATGCAGCCATTCAACAGTGACTCATATTCTTAGTGTAACAGTTAACACACTCAAACACTGGCATATTGACAGTATGAAAAAATTAAAGATCCCTGCAGGTGGTGGGCCCAATGGGCGACCACACAATGAATCTTTTTGGGACTTTGTTCGGCCAAGCCACATGGGTTACCATGTGTTACAACCAAACGCTCACCGGTGAGCTTCCCTGCCAGGACTGCCTTCAGGAGGGGGTCTCGGTTTCCTTGTTGCAGGCAAGGTACTGCAAATCTTTCTTGGCCAATTCATGTAGGGTCTGTGAATGGCTCTGAGTCTTTACCCTGCAGTGGGCCTACCTGCAGCCGCTGCTCCCAAGGTCACAGGGATACAATAAGGTAGTGATTCTTTAAGAGGGCACTCCATCTCTCCCCCGTGGAAGAATGGAGTCATTTGAGAAATACACCCATTTCCAAGCATGTCTATCTCTTTGTGTAAGTATGGAGTTGGAGCCAGGGAATTCTTATCTTAAACTCTGAAATTAGGAGAAAATGTCTACTATGTCTAGTGTCTGTCCAGAATTACAAAGTAGCCTTGTGAGCTTCTGATGTCAATTCTGGAAATGTTTTCTTTTTTTCAACATAACATATTCTGATGTCACTTAATGTGGTTTGCATATGAAAAGCAACTCTATACATATGAATACAGGAGGCACCATTAGAATTTGAATTATGCAATACATGTTGTGGAATGGAAATAGAGATGTCAAATACTGGATCATAAATAATTTGATGGTTGGTACACATTTTATTTCAAAGATGCCACTAAATGTAACCACGTGTTACATTATTCACATTTCTATTACATCATAGGCTAATTATATTCTTACATTAACATTTCAATTTCAGTATGTAAACTTATTACACTGTCCATTATAACAACTATATTTACAAGTCTACCAACACCTCTAAAGCGGTGAATAAAATAATGGCACAGAAATCTGTGCATGCAGATTGTACAGATTGTACCTAACTGAACTGAGCTCAAGAAAGTTTCAAATATCTGTCTTTTATCCAGAATAAAGGCAGTGAATCATAACTCTTTAAAAAGAAGAATTTCAATGTAATGTAATACTGTATGGGATTATTCTATCAGTTAAGTGAAATTCCAGACAAAAATATTAAATTTTTCCATCCCAGGCAATGGACTGGAAACAAGTGAGTCACAGTATGTGTAGACAATTCCTCCACATTACTTTATTTTAGAATACATTCCTGGGAGGATAGTTTATCTGCTCTTGTAAAAGACAGATTATAGCTGAACTGTGCTCATTTTGCTCCAGTTTTATTTACAGCTACATCACTAAAGCCAGCTTCACAGTAGCTGCTTGAGACTACAATAGCCACTAGGATAACACGCCTGATTCTCTTTATTATTTTTTAGTTTCAGTACATTTTGAAACAATGCCTAGATGACATCTGCACAGCAAGTTTTCTCTGCCTACAGCCTTTAGACTTAGTGTGGCTAATTAAGTCTAAGTCCTGACAGGGACTTACTGTTCTTAATGCACAGACTTGAGACTGAGCTTCATCCTCTCATCTCAGTTTGGAAAGAAGGCAAATAAATACATTCCCCAAAATGTTGAACAATGCCTTTGGAGAGGTTGTTGCCAGTGTTATGCAACAGTTCAGTTAATTATGGTGGATGTTGTCTGCACTCAAATAGAGGGGGCTTGATTACTGGAGAGGCTGTGTGTTAGGCTTCCACACAGCACTGAAGGACCACACACACACACACACACACACACACACACACAGAGTGAGTAAGCATGCCACGATTATCCATTTTGGTAAACACTTGAAGAACAGGTGATCCCCAATCTGCCACTGGTACTGTACAATTTCACTTGTCAACTTCACAGTCACAGTCATGAGCTGATCTGAACTTTCTGAAGTATTTGAACAGAAACTTTCAAAACTGTGGTTCAAATTTTTTCTGGGCCACAAAAATGTCTGAGAAATAATATAGATACATATTTTCTATTTTGGAGGTTTTATCGCTGACATTAACACTTTTTTTATTAACAATTTTGAAAATATGCATGTATGTACACCATCTAGATTAATGGGCATAAAGTGTGCCACCAATTTGCACTGCACATTTTAATCAATTTGCACTTGCAATCTGTGTGTAATTACTGTCTGATTTACCAAGGCAGCAGCTGATTATGCAATCAGGGACTGGCTGCCCTCTAGATGCATTTGGAGTGCAAAGGAGAGCTCAAGAAGTGCAGTTCAAAAAGCTCAAACAAGAAATCGAAATAAATTCAGATTGAATGACCTTCAAATACGTTTCATAAGAATGCAATATAAGTTTGAGAAAACCTGCTACTGATCAAATACAAGTAATCTTTACAAATCTTTATTTTTGTTAAAGGAGTTACTGAATAAACCATTGTCATGTATGTGCATGTGCACCGCTCCTTCAGTTAATAGTGCACATGCCCATGTACAAGAATACAATACTGAGCAGTGGCATATGAATGATATGATATGAATGAATATATTTAACCATATGCTGACTCATGGATATGAGTGTGGATACATGAGTTATGAAAAACAAACTAGTAATGAATGTGACTTCTAATAATTTTGAAATAGGGATGTCATGGACCACAGAGCACTCCTCACTCTCATACTCAGTATGAAGTGGAAAGTACAGTGTTTATTATTACCAGATCACATGGCACAGCATTTTTTTCAGAAATGAAGTGTTGCCAATGTATGAATGACTTTGATGAACTCCTGACTCTATTTTTGTTCCTTAATCAAGTCAGATTTTCAGTTTGTCCAGTACTTTAGTTTTGAAGTATCTGGTTATGAATCACAGTAGTAAGTGCACTTTAGCTTGCACTTTAATAGTTATACCCGCTTAATATGCTTACATGCTGAGGATGGAATAAAGCTTCAATCACCACTGTGCCTGTGTCAGTCCAATAACCAAAGGAAATTTCCAGTATGGGCATTTTATAGCATGTGGAAGTACAGTATTGTGGAATCATTTAGAATCATTTTACACAAATTAGCAAATGAATGAATAAGAGTGCCGTGTGTGAATCTAAAATGACAAGGGAACAGTATTGTGTCATTTTTCTTTATTTAGTTTTTTTGCAGATTATTTTAGTAAATTTATTATATTCAGTGACAAAACTATTCACGTGCATGTGCCAGTTTTAGTTTTAACAGATTAAATCCTTTAAAGAAGATTTATGAGAACTCAACATCAACCTTTTGAATGCAACTATAATTTGATTTCAATGAAAAAAAACATTTTTATACAGGTTGTGACTGAATTTTTGCTAACTAATTGTGAAAAAATTCTCTTTTTAATTTAATCTTCTGCTTTTTCTCTTTTTTATATAATTGTAAATTGAAGTTAAGTTTAGGTTTTGACAGGAAGTCAAAACAAGGAAATTAAGGATGTGAGTTCTGGGGTGGATTTTTTACAGAAACATCATAGTCCTGATGTCACGGATTTATTTTCCAGATACATTGCATATTTATGGATACTCAGAAGCTGACCAAACTAGAGTTTTTAATAATAATTTAATAATAATGACTGTATGATCTGCATAAACAGTCTCAAGAATCAGGGAAGGTGACAAATGGAAGACTTTAATTGTCCTTCTGGGCCATTGAACTCTTTGGTAATGCCCTCCAGATGCACCAATTCCTCTGCAGTATTCCAAACTTTAATAAATCATGTACTTTAGTACTTTTTTAAAGAGGCACTGGACTGGTCGCCAGTCAGTCACAGGGCCACACTGAAGACAGACAACCATTCACACTCACATTCACACCTAAGAACAATTTAGTTTACCAGAATGCCCCCCTTATGCTAAGTCTTCTCAGCTAAGTCTCTCACTTATTTGAAAATGATGGCTACTGCCATTTCTTTAAAGTTAAAGACGATCTCAAAATAAGTCGATGAAACCCATGGATGTGTGCATAGCAATTGTTGTGTTTGTTTCCATTGTGCTTAACTTACCTGGGAGAACAATGCCCTAAATGAAAAAAAAACTTTTGCATTTCCTTATTTTCGAACTTCAGTTACACCCTTCACCCTTGATATCCCTTGTAGGACAGAACAGAATAGAATAGAAGAATAGAATAACAGAAACAGGTTCCATGGCTGCCATCCGCACCAGGGTCATCTTGATTTGGCAAGCATATGACTCTTTCCTTTTTTTGACATCTTATGTACCTTTATGGAGGTGAATATTGACTACTGACTGGCTACTGATATTAATCCTTATGTATGTATTTTCAACAAATCAGTCCAAATTATACAAAATCACTGCACACCAAATATACTCTATGTGGTGTATACGCCTCTCTGCTGTAGCAGCGTGCACGTATGAATCCAGCCTGACCCCCCATGTCACATGACGATACACCATGGATTTATATAAACATCCACACTCACTGAAACTCCTGCATCCATTCTGTGATAATCCCCTCCTGTGCACATCCAGTACCCAGTAGACTAATGATGAAATAAGCCCAGAGCTTAGTGTCACACAGACCTGAACTAAGATGACCTGACTCAGATGATACAGGGTATAATTTCTGTGGCATCCATCCAACATGCACTTAACTGTAAAACACTCTCCAAAAAGCTGAAACAATTTGTTCTTTGTTGTTTTCCCCCCTCTTGTATAGTGCAGTGATTTATGAACAGTGGACTTGAATGACAGTTGTTTAAGTAAAACTCATTATAAATAGAGATTATTGACGGTTATATTTCCCACTGCAGATATTTCAGGTAATAGATATAATTGATTAATAATACCTACTCAGCTCGACTGCGTTTCCATATTATTCCATTATAATACAGCACCACTTCAGTGTGAGTGGAATCTTCATAGTGAGGCGGAAACTCCGGCGATATCTTTTGTTGTGCGAAACAAACGTGAAACAACTACGGAGGCCAGCAGAGAGAAAAAAACAAATAAACACAGCGAAACGTCTGCACCTCATTGTTGCTCAGCGGGCTTGTTTTCTGTGCAGCGATCTCTGATCGCGTTATTTGTTGTTATTGTGTTTTAAAAATGCCGCGGTTGATTCTTCTGAACGAGTCACCCTCCTGACGCATCACGCTCTGGCCAATCAGCAGCCTGCTGTCTGCCGATGTCACGTTTTCGGCCCCACTCAGCTCGCTTGGAACCCCGGCCGAGTAGGTACTATGAAAGTACCTGGTACCAGATACTAAAGCGTAGTGGAAACACGCACAAACTGAGGCGAGGCGAGTAGGTACTAGCGGAAGAAGGGCATAAGATAACCATGTAACCATGTAGTAACTAGTGGAGTTTAAACCTCATAGGTTTATACTGAAATATAAAGCGTCAAGGAATAATAGTGGTCAAGTTGATGAAATTCTACCATTCTTACAACTGAAGTCAGTCAGTAGTCTTACTAGTTCATATATAGAGAGATGTACCACAAGATGTGAAACTGAATACAGAATTTAAGGCATAACTTCTTTTAACTTCTCCCTGCACTTTCGAGCAGGTAGTCCTGCAAGGTCAAAGTTCATGCTATGTACACCTGTCGTACAAATAAATAACCATAAAGTTGTTCTAAATACTATCAACAGGTGTTGCTGGAGTTTTGACTGTCTACCAGATGTGAAACTGTCAGAGTAAACATTGCCACTGTACCTACTCAAAAAATCTACAACAGCGCTCATATAACTGATTATCACAGTCACATGACATAGAAAGCACAAAATGCTTTATGATGATGCTCAAAATGACTTAAAGCCATGTCATTCATACTCCTTTTGGTGAAACCCAGTAGCACACATTGTTCCACTTACTGATAGTGGAAAGATTCCTGTCAAATAAAGATTATCAATAATTCACTCTCTACTTTTGATTCAGTGGCTGCATTTGTTCATTGTGACTGTGTGTGTATATGTGTGTGTGTTCATACCTTCCCACAGTGTTTCTCTTGACGGGGGTGTGACATATACTGGCTGTGTGTCTTTTATAGAATGTGGGTGTGGGTGGGTGGTTTTGCATGTTAGGTAAATGTAAAAATGAGGTATATGTGTGAATGTTTGTGTGTTCATTAAAGATTTCCTAGACTGTAATAATTTGTAACCAGGGAAGAGAAACAGGATAGAGAAGGCTCTCCACATTGGTCACCGCTGAGGATTCCCTCCTGTGTGTGCCAGTGAGCATACATTTGTAGTTGCATTTGTATTTTGTGTGTGTGAGCAAGGATGAGAGATATGGCCAGAGTTAATTATAAGAGAAAGTATTTTGTGAGTGTGTGGGGTGGTTATTGCAGCCAATGTAGCAGAGAGTTGGGTAAAAATTTGTATTATAAATCTGCTCTGTTGGTCGCTGTAATCCTTTTCCTCTTTCACACACACAGATCCAAGCATGGATACATACACATATTTATAAAACGCTCACTTATGAAAATAGCTGCTTGAAGGTGGGCCAAACCCTTCACTGTTACACACACACAGATCCCATGGACCCCTTCCTTGCCCAGCAGTGGTACAGTTTTAGGTAAGTTAATACAAATTAATGCTGCTAGAGCAGGGGTCCCCAACTGCCGGGCCGCGGGCCGGTACCGGTCCGTGGATCAATTGGTACCGGGCACACAAGAAATAATTCATCATTTCCGTTGTATTTATTATCTGAGTCTGAACGATCTTTTATTTTGAAAAATCTTTTATTTTGAAAAATACGACCGGATCCTCTCGGTTACATGTCGGCGCTTGCATGCGAGCACACTGTGGAGTCACGTTACAATACGAACAACAACCCCCCCCCTGGTCGGGGGACAATTTAATCGGTCTGCGATAAAATTGTCTACCCCCCTGGGTTCGCAATAAAATTGTCTAGCGTTGACCGGTCCGTGATGATAAAAAGGTTGGGGACCCCTGTGCTAGAGTGTCTACATTACCCACAATGGAAGTCAACCCTCTCCAGTTCAACAGTCAGTTTCTGGCATGCTATGGTAATGCTAATTTAGAAAAGATGAGGAGATGTGAATAAAGATCTGGTAGGCTCATGTTTTTGTAACTTTAGAACTTTCACTGTCAAAATTGGTACTTGCAAACCCAGTCAGTGCTGTCTCAAGTGACGTCACATTTGGTGCAGCCCCTCTGGGGTTGATGTAACTAAAAATAACAACATACTTCCATGTCTAAAATCAGTAGGTACCTGTGACTTTAGTTTTTTTTATGCAGTATGGCTCAAAGGCTTCTGTTGGCCTCATATCTTGTGTTGTATTCCTATGCATAATTATTATATGTGGATGTAGAGTCAGATTGGTGATTCCTGAGGGATGGTCTGTGCAGTGTTGACTTTTGGACCACACCTCATGCTTGTGCATTCAGTTCAGCAGCCCTCTCTCATAATTTTGGCTGTGCATTAAAGCTGAGTATCCCTTCTGTCTATCTTGGCTATGACTAATCAGTTCAGCAATGATTCAGAGATAGACAGTTCAATACTATATGCACTTATTAAATCTAGAAACTTAGCTGCAAGCTGAAAATAATGAGGGAGAAGTCCACGTCACTCAGGAAATCTGTATTTCCTGGAGACCAGAAGTGTTCAATTTTAAATGAAAAAGACATTATGAAATAAACAATCCTAAAAATAAACTGTGTAACATGAATTCATTAACGAAGCCTTAGTTAAATTTTAAAACTTAAGTTTTAAAACTTTAAAATTACAGCTCTATTAAATGTAATTTCAGAGGTTCAAGAGTTTTACGACATACTTTTCATGACAGTTGTGTTTTTACTGCCCTCTCACCTTTCAGCCAGTCTCTCTTAAACTAGCAACACCTGCTGCACTTATTATATATTATATATATACAGTATATATATATATATATATATATATATATATATATATATATATATATATACAGTATATACAGTATATTTCATAAAGGACAGTATATAGTTTCTCCCCAAAATGTAGTTACATGCATTTAGATGCTTCTTACCGTGAGAGAGAGACACCGAAGTATAAAAATGACTTATATTTAAAAATGGGTGTCTCACACTGAATTCAAAATTTTACAGTCAGGGAGTTTATAATAATCATGCTTTTTATTATTAACCCTTCATCTAGACAGAGTATATACTGTGCATTTCCACAACCACATCATTTTTATTAATCTGCATCTGACTTTGAGGGGACAAAAAGCCTTGCGATGATGAACAGGGTTTCCAGGTTACTTTCAAAAATGTTTGAATACAGCCAGTAACCTAATCCAAGTATGACAGTATTAAAGAAATGAAACTTAATTTCTGTTACTTTTGGATTATCTCAGTACAAAATACACTCAATTGATTTCTGGAAGACTTCTGCAGGACCCAATGAAATGTGTAACATTCTTTGTGAAGTTTAAACCTCCTCTTATGTTGCGAGTCAAATTCAACCATTTTAAAGTAAAAAAAATAAGAAAAAAACATAATTAAAAGTATTTTTTTGGAATGAAACGTCTTCCAGCTGTTCCTCCCTGTGTTGTTTCTATACTGTTTGACTAATAGCTGTAATTATGTGTATTTAAATGTACTTTTTTCAGTAGCTATTATAGTCACACAGTCAAGCAATGTGGCATAAATTTACCCTGATTTTGTGTCCTTGGATGGATCACTGGAGGCCAGAGCAGTGTTGTGAGATTTGATAAGTTAATAAGTTGAAAAGATGTTATGTGTGTGTAATGTGCAAGCGACGATATTGATCTTCATTTTGAAATGAATTCTAAAATTGTAATCTGCCAGTAATTCCCATTTTTACTAAATGTACCTTTTTTGTATCCTAATTATGCAACATCCTCGCTGTTATATGTGATTTATCTCTTATGAAAATTATATCAACTGGATTTACCCTTTTCTAGTATAAGTATAAAGAATTTGTTGGATCAGCTATGCTGTTCTTAAACTAACTTAAACCGAGGGCTGGTAGAAAGGCAGGAAAAGCATCTGAAAATTAATAATAATTTTGGCAATAAAGCTAAATTGACTTAAAATAAGATAATAGTGGAATTTAATGGAATTTATTGCCTCGGGAATGAAGTTGTCCCTGAGCCTGCTGGTGTAGACTCGAATGCTGCGTTACTGTTGGTGAGACGGTAGCAGGCAGAGCAGTTTGCGGTTGGGTGACCGGGGTCTTCTTCCTACACCACTGGGTGTAGAGGTCCTCCATGGATGGCAGCTTCATCCTGGTGATGTGCTTAGCGGCTTTCACCTCCCTCTGTAGAGCAGCTGCAGTAGCAGGCGGCGATGCAGCCGGTCAAGATCGTCCCCGTGGTGCACCTGTAGAAGCTGCAGAGTATCCTGGAGTGCATGTTGAGCCTCCACAGCCTAAAGAGGAAGAAAAGCCTTATTTTGTGACAAAGTCAGTGTGGTGAGTCCAGGTCAGGTCCTAGTTGATGTGAACCTCGAGGAACCTGAAGCAGCCGACTCTCAGGGCTCTGACGTCCTCTCTGTAGGCCGTCTCATCATTGCCAATGATCAGATGACGGTCGAACCATCAGTAAATTTGATGGTGTTTATTGGTGTTTCTTATTTCCAAGAGGAGTACATACTGTTGATTTCGTATAAAATGTGATGAACTGTTTTTTATGGCTCAAAGCAGGAACAAAGAGCTGATTTAACATTTTTGAATGACTGATTTATTAATATCAGTCAGCATTGTCACTGCCTCCTCCATTTTTTTGCCTCACCCGTCAGTAACTATTTATAAACTAAGTCTACCTTCTGCCTCTCTGGTGTCTTCCCCGGCTTGTCTCCTTGTCTACTCCACTTTTAGAAAACATCTCTGAACTCGAGGAGACCCTGCTTCCTCCCTCCCGGCTCCGTGCACTGGTTTCCCCGGAGACGTTTCCTTAACAACCCCCGAGGCCCTGGTAACCGAGACAGCTGTGGTTGCGGAGACAGTGCGGGGACAGATTCTGAGCACCGACAGAGAGACGCTGAGCAAAAAATAGTTACTGTGCCAGGGAAGTCATATCTGGTTGGGACCTCACACCCACACACACTCAAACACACACACACACACACACACAGAGTAAAGTAACACTCACCGTGTGTGACTGGTGAGCAGTGCTTCAAAAAGAATATAAAAATCTCATAGGTTACCGTGGTTACAGAAAGTCCTGGGTTAAGCACGGGGTATCATTTGCATATTTGTAATTTGCATATCACCTTTGTCATTTGTTTTTACACTGATGTGTATGAAACTGTCTGCATGGCCTCTCTGTTGCTTGACACACACGCACACGAACATACACACACACACACACACACACACACACACACACAGTATAAAGAATTAAGATAGAGACACAGAATTAAACACATACAGACAACACATGAACAAACAAACTCAAAGCTAAGTGGATGAAAGAAGACTGAAGAATCAAAATATAGAGAACACATGCACACAGTCACAGGAAACAGGCATGTGTGTGTGATGATTACAGTGTAAAACTTTTGCAGCACATATTGTAGTAATTGAATGGATTTTTTCAAATAGTCAACATATTGAATCCAGCGCACTTAATTTATCGTTAGCATCTGTACATAAATATTTGTTTGGTTACTTAAGATACAATGCACTGATTTAAATTCATTCTCTTGAAAAACCAGAGCCTAACAGAGCCAAACTGTAGTCTTTGTTATGACGTTACAATCAGTCAAATTCAGACTCAAATGCAGATACAGACAAAGGGTATGAAGTGTAACCATATAATGGTGTATTGTTGGGATGGCAGGGAATGAGGATGGCGGGGCAGAAGTGGGCAGCGGAGGATAAGCTCGTGGTTGGCGTGCAAGCTGGCAAGGCAGGCACGGTGGAGGTTAAGATCCTGGAGGCACAAGAAGACACGGTCAGTTCGAATAATGCAAACAACACGAGAAATAACTCTGAATGCGTTACTCCAGAGCGCGTGAGACTACCGGTGTACCTGAAATGGCAATCTGGCCACGAGTAGATAGAGTACCGATGAAGGTATACTGTCGAGTTGATGGAGGGCAGGTGGGACGAATGAGGCGCAATCAGAGGGGAGATGGGAGAGCACCAGGAAGGAGATCACACCCACACTACGTACAAACACACGGGAACGGGGGAAAGGAGAAACACAAGGGAAATAAGTATTGGCATGACAGTCTTCACCCTAAAATTGAATTTTTTACCTTTATGGAGACCAGTAATATTATCTCAGAGTTCAATATAGTCTCTGTTCTTGGATTCCAGCTCAAGACTTACTTTAATGATGCATGTGTATTTTATGTGTGGGTGGGTACAGCATGCTGTTTGTGCTATAGTTTAAAGCTGATTGCAAATGCAGCCCAACTTGTTATCTGCGCTCCATAATGACAAACAGCCTCACCATGGTAGCTGCCACTCAAGAAAATTACCATCATTCCAGAAAATAACATGCGTATTAAAAAAAAAAAAAAAAAAACTGCTGTGGAGAAAATCTGACAATAATTTGTCTTTGCAGGACTATGTGTAACTTTTCATTTCAACACACATACGCACATTTTAAGCCACGCTGATAAAACAATAGGACGGGCCAGGCTGCCGTATCTCCGTGCTTGTTTGAAGGACAGAAGCTACAAATTCTGGAAACTGACAAGAAAAGAAAACAGCACATGTAAACAAGAGAAAACAATAAGAAACCACAGAGACACCATCTCAGTCCTACTCTGCATTAATGATCGCCCGCCCCCGCACAAGCTTGTACTCAGTTACATACACAGGCCAAGAACATCCCACTGAAACCAAACAATTAAATAAAGGAAACACACAGTATATGATCATCTGGACACAGGCCCGCAAACGCATACAGACAGACACACACAGTCTTGCACGCACACCATGCGCAAACCCACACATTGCATGAATCACCCTCCCTCTCACACACATACATACACTGGCATATATACATGCAGGCTCATTACGGAGTGAATACTGCCTCATCTTCTGACTTTATATCGTTCTCATTAGTTCAAATATCAGTTCAGTGAACAGAATGGTAATGGAGGATCGAGCAAGGAGGTGAATGTCAGATGAGAGGGAAGGGAGAGTGAGGATAGAAAGTAAAGGGTGAAGAGGCCGTGAGAGGGGGAGGGTGCTGCTGGGTGGGGTGTGTGTGTGTGTGTGTGTGTGTGTGTGTGTGTGTGTGGCAGCCATATTTCTGGCCTGGGAATATGGAGTGGGCTAAGAGGGGGTTGTTGTGTTGCTCCATGTGGCCTACAAATTGGCTGTCTTCAAATAAAATGAATTGACATAAACATGATGGTTGCACACAAACAGACATTCCAGCTTGACAGAAGAAATTTCAGGGCTAGTTTGAAGATTTTTAGGACAATAAAAGGATCAAGGACCAGGATAATTAAAAAACAAATGCTTTCTGATAATCAAGGAGACACAAAGATACTCCTATACTCTTGTGCTTTCAAAAAAAGGCTGCATTAATTGTTATTTTTCTCACTTGTAGGCAGCACAAGCTGTAAACACAATTCCGACAAATTCAACAACCTTACTGGCAAACTGTTGCTCCTCTACACATGAATGAAAAACGGAGTAAGCATTAGACTTCATTTCGAGTCATTTTCCACAGTCTTGGTTCTTCAGAATCAGCTAATGTTAGCCAATGCTTAAATTATAAAGTGAAAACTTTATTGAAAATCAACCTATTAACATGAATGCCTGAAAACCACTTTCAGTCCCATACATGTCATACCACTGCTTTTGATGGCTTTCACTTCTGTAGTGTAAACAATTCACTGTTAACACTGTTAAAAAGTATTTCCTGAATGTTATACACAGCCTTTTTACAAACCAGTATTTCACATTATAGACAAAACCACTGACGGTGACCATTTGGTCACAATATGACACACTGGTCACACACTGTCCAGCCACACATTCGTTTCTGACCTAATGTTTGTGGTATATCTCACTCAAAGTCAAGGACACTTGAGATCTCCTGCAAATTTGTTTGTAAAAAAAATAACCTGTGTCACTGCAGCCAAAGGTCTTTAAACTTTAGCTTTAACTCTTTGACGTTTTTTAAAAACTAATTTTGTCCAAAAGTAGTAGTTGACAAAATTGCTTCTGCATACTGACCACATTTTCTTTAGCTACATATCTTTCATGCAATGTTACCAAAGCTCCAACAACTCCGCCATCCATTTTCTGCCTTCTACCATGATGTCATACTTTGTGACCGCTTCAGTACTTTTCATGAACATCACTTTCGGAGCACATGTCCTTGTGAAGTACTGAGTGTGAATTGCTTACCATTTAAACTTGAAGGCAGAAGACAACATCATTTTAAGAAAACAAGAGGACATCTAGGTAAACATACCATTAGAGTACACTTGTTTCTCAACACCTAATAACGCACTTCACGCATTGGTGAATAATCTTACAATTACCCACTGGCAGCTAATGGCCCTTTTTTAAAATGTGTTTACTAAAACCTATGATGTTAGTGAAAGCAGAGAGACACTGAGAGAGAAAACACGTAATACATTATATGTTATATAAAGTCTATCTATCTATCTATCTATCTATCTATCTATCTATCTATCTATCTATCTATCTATCTATCTATCTATCTGTCTGTCTATCTATCTATCTATCTATCTACATTCACCATTCATTATGTGAAACATCTTAGCAGACAGATTGCTGTTTCTGGTGCAGACTCATTCAAACATATACATGCACATTGTGACATTCACATTCACACAAATCTGCTATAAATAACAAACCCTGACTATACAGTGTTTAATAAAGTACAGAAGTTTTCCCTTGAGGTAATAATTTGGAGAAATGTCGACTTCGTGGCAAACCCTGTTTTCCACAATCTGCCCAATTATTGCCAAAGCGTCTCATTAAGTTTTCCCCAAATGAGTGTATTTCATATTTGAGTGCATCTGAGGCCTCAAATAGAATCTCTGAAGCTGTGGAGAATTTCTTTGAAAAGCTCTTTGGAAGCCTGAAGCGCGCTGCACTGTCTGGCATTTGAATGAGTAATGGGATTTTCTGGTATAATCAGGTTTAGCAGGTATTCTCTCTGGTGTACTCGGGATAACACTGTTAATTTGGGACTGAGATTAAGAGTTTCTACACAAACTGTTGTTATGACGCCTTCACTTACTCTGCCTTGAACAAAGTACAGTGGAAGTTGCACCTGACAGTCCTCTGACGCTGCCCCGCCGCTGCGGGATTACTCGGGCAGGCAGCCTGAGGACAAATGAACCAGCCTGTTTGCAGCACGTTTGGCATTTGCTTACTTTCATTACTGACCACGATCAGCTGTTTTAGCCAAGGGATGACGTTTTCGTCGAACCCAAAACATCATTTTCACGTCTTTTTTTTTTTATAAAAAGCAAACCATCTTTTGCTGACATTTGCTGAAACACTGTAAATCGGTCTGTGGGCTGTGTTGCTGACAACTTTCAAATTTCTTTTAAGCCCTAACCTTAATGTTCATAAACATGACTGGTCAAGTAACATGACCCATATTAGCAAAATGAACACTGTGTTGGTGTTTTACTGGTTGTATGGTTTAAATGAATCTCATTTGCTGATAGAGTTTTGTTTAAACCAGATTATTTTAAGACCCGTAAAAAACACCGTTTACACCTTTCAACTAGCTCCAGTGTTACACAGGTCAACTCATGTACTGTATCTACATGTCTGTGTTACATATAAGCACAAAATATTGGTCAGAAAAGGATGAGAACAGTAAAATGACAACTCACACACCTTGCTTTTATTTGCATTGAACGCTAATCCAGACATTCAAACTCACAGCCAATCGAATGGTTTCCTCAAGCAACAGACAATTAAGTTTAATAAAAGCTGGCAAAAAAAAACACAAATATGTGTGCGATTCTATATATAATATTGTCAAGATGGCAAAAAGCGTACAGACCCTAATTACGCTGAGTGAGGGACTGCCAGCTCAGTAGGTGGAAAGTATTGCTAGCAGAGGTTAACAGTTGCTGAACAGACAGAGGACCTTTGCAGAGCTTTTCTCTTGAAGCAATATGAAAAATAAATATAATACTTTGTTTCTGACATTATTACAGTGCAAGTGCTTAAACATTATTGCTTTCATTCAGGGCGAGAGGATTTTCTCCTCTTATGGGTTTGGGGTCCACATTCGTGATTTGGAGATCAGACCGACGTGAGAAGTTTCTTTATATTTACATTCCACTGAGCTCAATTTGCTCTCCCGCCACCTCTGAGCTATGGTAATGACGGAGCTCTCATTTTTTGTGCGCCAATGTTTTTTTTTTCCTCTCTCTCTCTATCGTCTTTCCATTCCCTTCTCTCTCAAGCATTCACTTTTTCTACCGTTTGGTCTTCCTCACCTCTTGTCCGGGCCCGTGGCCTCTCATTGTGGTTTCTCTTTGTTAATATTCTGAAGAACCCGTCAGGTTTGACCTCAGGGCAAGCCTCTGAAAATATCTCATTTTGACTGGAAGGTAGCAAAAAGGCCTCCATGAAGTTGTAAAGCGGGGCCAGTAATAGGTGCAGACGCACATCAAGTACATACAGTACCAGTAAACAATGCATACATACGGTCATATTCTTTGAGCACATCCTTTACCACTTGAGCCTGAGAGCGCGATTGAATGTGGTAAATCTCTGTAACATCAAAGGCTATAAACCGAGCTTCACAGAAAATGCAACGCGCGGTTGTTGGCACTTGATAGAATTTATTAAACAATAAAGCTTCGAATATTGCAGCAGATGATTTTTAAGAAAGCTGGACCGTTATCCGTTACTGTTTCCCGCTGTCTTGCTTTGGCCCGCATGAGGAATAAAGAACAACGACTTCAAACAAGATAAATGTTTCCCTCTGAGTTCCTGTTGTTACTGCTCTCCTCAAAGACCTCCATTCCTGCATACAAATAAAAGCAGGAGGGTTTTTCTCTCTGAACATACTGTAAAGGCTTACAGTGAATACCTAAAAAAAATCCAATATGTGTAAACTGTCACTGAGTAAGCTGGATAGCTTATTGGCTTTAGACTTTTTGCAGCATTCATTATTAAGCTGTGGTGTTGCCAGGTTACTAAGCCTGACATTTTAGCCTACAGGCTGTATAATTCCCAAACTAAATACCAAGGGATAATTTAACCACTAATCTATATGATCAGATGTGTATTTAGACAATAAGTTAACTTTATCACAAGGATGTTTCTGAACAGATAAAGCCCATCACAACCTACTGTAGGTGTTTTGACTGTATTTTACAGGTCCGTGGTTCAAGTGTGTGTGTGCATTTTAGCCTTGTGACAATTTAGCCTTTAATCCAGAGGCATTTCTCAGAACAGATTTCCAGCATACTTGGAAGTTTGAACTTGAGCGAGTTTAACTCAGGAATCCAAACAAAAATCATAGCTGCTTTTAGCCTCAACCACCACCAAAGCGGTGACCCCAGGTCCAGACAAGTAAAGTATCCTCGCTAAAACGGGAGGATCATTTGGCCGCTCTGCTTGACTAAATGTGAACAGTGCTTGGACTATGACTGAAGTCCACAAGAAAACATGTGCAGACAAGAAGTCAGACCGAAGAAATCCATTTCAACTTGTCTAGTCGGTATCTTTTTTTAAAAAAGAATCCTTGAAGAAAGTGTAGCAGTAAAAAAAAAACAGCTTAATATAATCGAGGAAATGTAAAATAATGACCTAAAATAATATAAGACTTCAGTACCTCATTGATGTACTGGATGTGACTAGACAACATTCAAGACAACAAATAATTACACATAGAAAGATACTCTTTTTTTGGGTCATAAAACTAACTCAATTAACAGAAAGATGCTGTAATCCAAATACAGAGTTGATAATGTTTGACATTACACATCATCATCCATTTTATTAATAATACAGTTTATTGATAAACACAGAAACCCGAAAAATTATTCACACTTTCAGCCCTGCACGACTCAATCCATATCCACGCTCTTTAATGCTTGTTTTTTCAGGTTTTTCATGACGCATGTTCTGAGAAATTCAGTAACATTCAATTATGGCAATTTGTGGAAAAAAACCCAAAAAACAAAACAAAAAGAGAAGGGGAAAAAAACAAAAAACATAGCCTCAGTCATAGCTAAGAGGATATTCCCATTAAATCTGCAGTGTAATGGTCGGCAACGTAGTGGGAAGTGTGAGCCTCTGTGTGTGTGTGTGTGTGTGTGTGTGTGTGTGGGCGTCGAGATGGGTATCACTGTAGGCCATGAGGGCCGGGCCGTTTATTTAAAGAGCCACTATAAATGTTGAAGCAGTGATAATGGCTGCGGGGCCAAGGGATGACATTTTGACAAACACGGCTTATTATAGAAATGGTTTTATCAATGTGTTTATAGCGCCATCCAAGTTGCCGATCGCGTGTGAAGGGGTGTGCGCGGGTGTGTACGCGGGGCTGTGTATATGTGGAAATGCATGTGCTGGAGTGTGACAGAGTGTGTGTGTGTGTGTGCATGTGTGTGTTTTGCCACCAGCCCATTGAATCGCTAGCAGTGGAGAGTAAGAAAGACAATAACCACTAAATGCGCTTGTTTTCTCTCATTTATTTTCTGATGTGGGAAGATGGAGGGGGAGGAGATGGAGAGAATAATCTAACGGCTAAAAACAAAAGATAAAAGGAGGGTGGGGTGGAGGAATGGAGGAGGAGGGACAGCCAATTGAAGCGTAATAACTTTTATACATCTTGTTTTTCTTTCTGCCGGCAACTTTTCCACTCTCGGTTTCTGGAACTCGGAGCCATCGATTGCTCAGACACAGATCTCTACACACACACACACTAGGTTAGACATGCAGACAATCACGTTCACACACACAAATGCTGCATGGCTCATCCAATAACTGCGACGGCAACTTAACTACAGAGGCCGGTGCTGCCAGCTCTGTTAGCGAGAGTGTCATGTCATTTTAATGTTTCCTCCATTGTGCGTGTGCTTATGGGAGGTGAGGCAGCGTTAGTATTATTATAGTCACATTACTGAAGCATCATTACCAATTACACCGCAGCCATGTCAGGGCTTTGCGTAGTGTTTGCGAGTGGAAGTGCACACACATGAATTAGTCTCCCATCTCTGTGGAATAGCTGATTATTCATTTGTGTTGCGACTGTCATGATTTCCCTTGTCGGCCCGTCAAATGACGTCGGACACAGTCAGTCACAGGTGTTTGGGTTCTTCGGTGTGACAGTGTTTCGCGTCGGGCCTTTTGCGGGCCATTAATCTGTCTACATCACCGCCTATCTCTCTCTCTCTTTTCTCGCTGTCAGGATCGCTCCCCCCCATCTGCGTTCGCTCCCGCCGCATCCTATAAAAGAAAAAGGGTGCGTCAGCCTTAGTAAACACTCATTAGGTTTGTTAATTTTCGGATCAGTGGCGGCAGACAGATCCATTTCGGCGCTTCGCGAACGACCGCTCTGCAGCATCTGAGGTTTAATGAGGATAAACACATCTGCGCAGAGGCAGTCGTGAAGGCCGAGGCGGAGGTCGGAGGAGAATGGACGGACTTGTGCAGGTGAACAAGCGTCCCACAAGCATGCAAATAGCAGCTTTATGCATGAGTGATCAGAACGGCATTTCACGCCGCACGGCTCAGTCTCTCTTGAAGGGAATGGGATTCAGCAGCAGCAGACAAAGGTGACTTCTGTCTCTTTCAGCCAAGAACAATGAAACGATGCTTCACTGTATGACTGAAGAGGGGACTCTTCAGCTAAGTATGTTTCTTTTCTGTTTTGCTGAATAAGTCGTTGGAATAAATATGAATTTTTAGATCCGCACTGTTTGGAAAAATAAAAAAGCATCTATGAACCTGGTATGTGCCAAGAAAACACTTGGCACATACGTCTTTTATTGTGCCATCTAACAAAAACGACTGTATCAATATAGTTTAAAGCCACATCATGGAGTTTTTAACTGGTTATTAAATATTCTCCAATTTATACTGATGCCTTTGGATGACCTACGTGAGCAAACTAGCCCAGCAGCTTGTTGATCTGGCAGCAACATCTAAACCCCCCTTTGTGGCTGAATTCAGTTGCTACAGCTGCTAACTGCAGATTTGCTGCCGCCTGCTCTCTTTCCAGCGATGTGGTCTCCTGCAGTGTGGAGTGAAATGGAGGGAACGTGTAATTAAATGTTTTTACGGTGAAAGAATGGTCGTAAAACAGAGTTTACACTGGTTCAACATTGTTACATTTCACTTATTATTAGCACGTAACCACAAATGGCTTCAGTACCTCACTCCTATGCCTCCTGCAAACTGCTATGTTTAAAAAAAGAAAAATATAGTCTGAAAAATAAGTCACGACTCTCTTTCACTCACTTCCAAAAAAAAATGCACACGTGATACAAAGTAACTTTTCATTCCCTTTGATTGTGTTGCCGTGACCTTTTCCACGTGCTGCTCTTCACAATGCAGCTGCACCACACGTCCTTTGGATAAGAGGTCTCGTTATCAAGAAAAATTAAACGGGGCCGCTCGACCACACTCTATGTCAATTTAGCTTGAGTGAGATGCGGCTGTCAGACTGTAAGCTGGATGTGGAAACAAACTGCCATACCCGAAAGGCCAGCATGCAGATAATAAGTAGGCTGTGCATCGCAGCACGCAAACAAAGACATATCAAGGCAGAAAGGAGAAGCAGACTAAACCCAGTTTGTGCTCACCGGGGCTGGCATCCTTTTTAAGACTCAGAAAAGGTTCATATCTGAAAAACACTCCAGTAAATGATGCAAATAATACAATGTCTAAGAATGCTAATTTCAGCCAAAGTAACCTAATATTTTCACAATCTAATAAGAAATTATGAAAAGCTGGAGAGACCTGATTTGATTAATCCTCTGGGGACTATAAATGTATGCTCATTTAAAAAATTTCATTTACATTTTCTGCCTCCTGTGTGCAACTGTAAACGTAGGCCTGATGGTGGTGCAGAAAGAAATGTCATCAAAACCATTCATTTTCAGTCATCCTCTGTCTCTCCCTGCCTTGGATTCATCTTCTCTTTATCACGCACACACGCAAGCGAGCATATACGGCACACACGCACGCACACACAACAGAAATACTGTTAGCTGTCAATTCTTCATCTCCCATAAGATTATCAGAAATGCATCTGCCTCTCCCTGCAGACCACTTCCTGTCACACCGTCCCAGTGCAGCGACAGGACAGGGGCTTGATTTGAATGTCGTGTACCTTATGTAGCTCTTTTTGCGTGCGCACTTGACATCAGTGCGTCACGCTTTTGGTTGACAGGTTTTTGATGTCTGTTTTTTTTTTTTTTTTGTCGGGGTCTCACCTCATCAACACGCTGCGGTGTCTTTGCCAGATGCTACAGGTAAAATATCCCCAGTGCAGCAAAAAAAAAAAAAAAAAAAAATGTCACCACTGTACATACAAATGTTGTTTGACTAGCAGCCAGAAAAATGTGTCACTTGCTAGGGGACATAATTCACTGTCTTCTTTTTTGACACGGTATTGTGCACATACATATGCCTATCAAGCGGCGAATTTGCCACTGATATTTGCAAGAAATTTGATCAAGACTGGCAATATGTTTCTCCACATTCCACTGTAGTTTCAATTAAAAGATAGTTGAGAACTGCACGGTAAGAGCTTCAAATCAGTAGAGCAATTAGGCTATGTTTATAACGAGGGGATATTGTTGATAACAGGATTAATTTTACCGATGGGCCTCATTTGGTGTGGGCTCTCTGTTGGTTAACACACATTTTCCCTCGCCTCTAATCACAAATACCACGTCGACTCTGTGATTTAACGCGCGTTGTCCAAGAGCTGTTGATAATTACAGAAAATCCACGGACAACATATATTTAATCAGAGAAAACAAGGGTGTGTTATGAATTTGTTAAAAGCAATTACAGTCAAACAGAAGGAACACTGGGCCGTTTCAGGGTTTAACGCTATGTACAAGTAGCTTAAGGACCACACTGAAGCTATAATCTTTGCATAAGTGTGCGCGCTTCTGTGATCTCTCCCAGCTGGTTATCTGTACCCTGTATAATTGTACCCTAATCAGCTTTGGACATCTGTACATCACAGTAACCTGCCAAAAGTTGCAAGAAAAGCCTGAAAGCTTGAGCGTAATGTGATGTCACTATGTGAATGAAAACCATAAATCAGCCTCCACCCTGAAATTCTGGAGTACTGAAAGATTTCCTCATCTCCCCGAGGAGGGGACATTATAAACTACTATGCTGACAAAGTTACTGGATTTACACACTGAGAGCAACTGAGTCATATTGAGATGAATTTATCTGTGAATTGTTTTTTTTTATTAATGTCTTTGTGTTTCGTGATTGTTCTATGGTGTTTCCTACAATGTTTGATTGAGTTTCTATTATGACATGTATTCATGTATGCTGTGACAATATGGCTTTAGACTCTTAAGATACAGGGATTAGCTGGGCATAGGCATTTGAAATATCTCCACCGCCAGTTCCTCTTCTTACGCTGATGTCGAAACCTTAGTTTCACCTCATTTAAGGCTCTTACTGTAACCGTGTGATCCAGATCTCGTCATTTCAGGGCGTCCCTCAGTTGTACTGACTGTTAAGGCGCCGATTTGAGCTTTAAGTCGGCCTCTCACCCGCAGAGCTCTATCATGGTAATCTGCTCGGATAAAACTAAGGCAGCAGCATCCGTTTCCAATCCTTCGTTGCACTTTCAAGCCTTTGCTGGTGGAAGTGATGCTATAAAGGATTTGATGTTTGTGTTTTCTGTGAGCATTTTGTTTATCCATTTCTGTTGCTGCGAGCCTTCCCTTATCCCGCATATTTGGCCTAAAGCAGTGTGGATTCGATCCATGAGGCATTTTTGGCTGTCATTTAGGACCACCGTGTCGCTGACATTTGTTTTTTTTTAGTAAGATTTCAACCTCACAGTGCAGCCTGTTAGCTTGGCCATAAACCATACGATGTATAAAGGCTTCCATTCACTATGCCATGTAAATGAACAATGTTTTATTTCAATGGGACAGTAAACACTAAAATGGTCAATTAAATTGCTACTAGAAAATGAAGTCAAATTATGCCTTTCATTCACATTTTTTTTAATGCTCAAGCACCAAAGTCTTGTTAATTACCACACCAAGAATATCAAACCAGACAAATGGGATGCCGATGTGAATAACAATAACAGCTCAATGAATTTTTAATCCGATGCAGCTGACAGTGGAGTCAGATGACGCATTCGGATGAAAAAATAACACATAGTCACGCCATTAAATTAAGATAGAGTACGATCTGTCAGGGACTGACCAATGCAGAGTTTGTTGATTTGACTGGAAGTGCCATTAACATTTACTGAACCTGTGCACCCTAATCCCAGACAAGGGAATGGATCGCTGTCTTTTAGCAAATAGCAGCAAGGTGGAGAAACAGAGGGAGAGAGAGAGAGAGAGAGAGAGAGACATGGAAAATCTTTTTTGTTTCATGGGTGACTGCAGTTCCCCTTTTGTTTCCTGCTCGAAGCCTGGTGGATTGGAAACACATTTTCACCCAAAGTCTGCACCTCACCCCTGAAGGCTCACACACACACACACACATACACACACAGGGCAAAAAAACAACACAAATTCACTTGACTCTCTTCTTTACTTACACACAAACTCTCGCTTCCTACCCCTGTTTCACACAGCCAAAGGCCAGTGGTAAACAGCCATTTGCATTGGCCCGTCGTCCTGATAATCAACCTCTAATCAAGGGCTTATAGGATCGTTAAGGCTTGTTAGGGCTCGTTAGGCTCTGATTTATACACTGTGTATGGATGGTTTCAACCCACTGCCTCATATTCATTGGGACATTAGGAGATGGACATTGGCATTTGCATTGATGTATTGCTCTCGCATCCTCTATCCCCCTTTGCGTTCAGTCTGCGTTTGCATGTGTGTGTGTGTGTGCCTGTCATTTTTTTTTCATTTCCCAACAGCTGTGTGTGGAATAGAAATCTTGATCTTATCCTGTAATTTGCTAATAACCATAATCACGCATGACACCGTGAGGGTAATCATGCGCGCACACACAACCGCAAACACGCTGACTAAAAGGCACACACATTAACATATGAACATTTTTATTGGGATATAATTGCCTCCGGCCTCTTGATAGGAGTCATCTCACCTTAATATCCTTTTGTCGGAGATCACACAGTCACGGTGTTCCTTCGATGTATAATAGCTCTTAGTGAGTCAGTTTGTGTGTGTGTGTGTGTGTGTGTATGTGATAGGTGTCCATGCTTGAGAGTGTGATTTTTATTTTAGTTTATCATTGGGTGGCAGGTGAAAGAGGGTGACAGCCGCAATAATAAAAGTTCTCAGCATCACAAATGCTGTTGACACAGAGTGGCGGTATCAGTACCACTAACAGGTTAAAATGGTGCGACAAATTAAAAAAGCTTTGTACGTGTCATTGGTCGGTGCCACTCGAAACTCCATCACAGTTAAAAGCAATATTAGTTCAGATTAGATGGCTTTGTTAAAGCAGTTGTGGGGATGCAAGTCTGTAAGAATACCTTTACTCCACACCCAAAGAAACTAAACTATAGCAAAGCTACATAGAAAATAAATAAATGATAAATTATCATGATAATTATAATATATACACTTATTATAATAATGAGAGATACATAAAACATGGTTTATGGAAGAGTGTGAGGAATGTCAGCAAATCTGGGTTTTGTATTTTTTTTTTATACTAAAAAAAATTGCATGCCTTCACAAAGGTAAGGACAACAGAAAAAGGGGTTCAATATAAAGTCAACTAAAAGTCTTAAAAGGAGCTTTAAACTGGTTCTTAAATGGTCTCAATTTAATGCTGACCTCTACCTCTATATTGCAAAAAGATAATAAATGGTGGGTTTATCGAAGCTTTTTTCACTGACTTTTGAAGCTCAAAATGAGACTGAAAAGAGCAGCGAGGCCAAACCAAAACAATGTTTGAGTCGTAAAACCAAATGTGTGAGCAGAAATTTAAAAAAAAAACCACCCATTGCAGTGCTTAGGAATTCTCTGTGGATCCATCACCACAAACAACCCTTTCACATATACACAGTCATTTTAATCAGTTTTCCTAAAAATAGTGCAGCTCTGAGGTTATACAAGATACAGTATGAGAGCCTTAATATTCATCGCAATAAAACATTAAAGATCAATTAATAATTGTACCACAAAATAACATTACAAGTTGTCTTAACGGACCGACTTTCACATCGCTTAGTGTTTTCAATGGTTTTGACATTTTAATCAGTGTTTTTATATTCTGTCATTAGCCTGACTTTGCACAAGTTGAAAAACAGCTTGACTTTCTCCAGCACATTTACAGCAGTGTCTATGAATGTTCACTGTCCCTGTTAAATAAACCAGTAAATAAAAAATAAAAATGATAAAGCCAGAGTGTGCAACTTCCATTGAAATGCACTCAGATGATTATTTACAAATGTGACCCAAGGCAAAGAGAAAGCAAACACTACGCCTCTATGTTTGAACCTGGTACAGTTCTTCATTCACTCCCAGTACGCCGCAGCACCGTGACCTGAAGTAAAGCCGGCAACTGCATTTACCTTTTCAGCTATCACCATGAGCAATAACAGCTGCCCACACAGATGCTCTCTCACTAAACTAAACTGATTTTTCATTTCTCAAAGGCAGCCATTGCTTCGAGCCACAAAAGATGTTGTCACGATGGGCGTGCGGGGAAGGGAAGTTTGAACCCAATGATGTTGAGGAGATCGGCAGTGAGGGTGGGAAGACTCTTTAATGGAAAC
>JBAJHX010000051.1:9711908-9730598 GCA_037176925.1 Amniataba percoides
AGCTGCTGCACCTGAGTAAAGTGGAATCAAACCGAGTACAGTATGTCTGATGAGAGAGGAAAGTGAGAAAAAGTTTAGCACAAAATATTTTTAATTATTGCATTTTTTGTTTGCATATTAGTACTCGGTACACACCACCAGACAGGAAAGAAGGACAGTTTCACAGATGTTAGTGTCACATTGGCAAAGTCCTCCAATAAAGCTGAAGTATTAGTCCTTCTGTTGAACCATTACAGACAGATGTGACTATCGATAGCTTCAGCAGTATCGTAATTCATCCTGTTTACCTGTAAACCATCATCATTAATGATGTTTACTATCGTTATCCTCAAATGTCAGAAAGGTAATCAATGGTTTAGTTTATAGTGTACATATGAAAACAGACTAAGGGATAAATGATGCCTTTAATGTTAATAAAACAAAATATATATATTTTTAAACATTATTATTCCCTATTTCCCCTTATTTCTAATTGCCACATCACTATATCAGAGTGGGTTTGCTTTAAAATAACGTGTACACACACTGATGGCACCCAGATATCTTGTTTGGGATGGCTGTAAAATTAAAAGGTCAAAGACAGCAGTTCTAGTCTTACATTGTCTTATGTATGTATGTAGGATGTTGAGTCTTGACCAGACTGATGAGTCTAAATTTGTGTTTTTTTCTGTAGCAACCTCTTTTGCATGTAATATTAAGCAGCACATGGAGCTTTTGATTTTGTGTGGACTTTAGTGGTCCCTGTGAAAAAAGGGGGCTTTAGTGTTTCACCTAACATTAGGTTACATGTTCTCTCCTCATCACTTGACACTGTGAGGAGGAGGGCAGGATGGGAGCAGGCAGCAACTCCGGAGATTTGGTTTGATTTGTTTTTTGGCAGAGCCCCCCTGCAACTGCTACCACTGTTCAGAATAATATTTTCATGAACATTTTAGGGAGTCTCTCCTACCTTTTCAACACTGATGCTTATGTGTATAAGCAGCTAAATGTAAATATTGATGGTGCTGGGTAGCACTTTATGTATATAAATAATGTATGCATGTTTTTTGTGTGTACATATTTCTACATTTGGTCCCTGGTTCCTAAACTCAAGTTGTCCTGCTGGCTTCACTTTCTTTAACAGAAAACTGGAGTGAAGCTGAAGTAAAAGCCAAAGTTAATTCCCGGGCAACACTGGTTATCCAAAATATCCTTTTCTTTACTCACATTTTTTTAGAAGATGTTATCACAAAGCTGAGGGGAAGAAGAACATCTGAGCTATTTGGGCAGCCTGAACTAAGAGCCCGAAGAATGTCTAGTCGATACTTCCGTCCACGTGAAGAACAATCTTCCCATCTTGCCTCAGAAAGAACAAACACCCCATGAAAGCAATCATTGGGATAGATTTTTTTTTTAGTTTGTCTTGTGTGCTGATTGTTTGCGCCAACATCAACGAATAGTGAGACTCAGGTGTTACTTTTCCTATCTGCTGTCGCCTAACTGCATGCGTACTACTGACCGCAGCTCTGTTTTGATGTAATGCAGCGTTCAAGTGCCAATTACAGCAATTACGTTGTCACCTTGTACTTTCGTTCGCACACCTCTCATCTGCAATGGCAGCCCGTGACATGACTGTACTTTGTTTGACATTACCTGATGTCCAACAGCTCGGAGTTTGTCCACAGAGATAAAAGTCACGACAAGGTTGTCGCAGAGAGAGGCCGAGAGTTTTAAAGGGAGAACTGAGGGAGAGAGGGATGATGACAGAAAAACAGAGGGAAGGGCAGATGTCCACAACGTTGGAGCCACTCAGCAGTTGCTCTCATTAACTCACAGTACAGTCGAGCCAAAAACAAGGCACATATGGGCGTAAGCGCGCACACACACACACACGCCCTCACATACTTGGCTTGCTAACCTAGAGCTGTGATGCTTGCTGGTCACAACGTCTATGTTATTGTGTAATTACACTTTGGTTTCTTAATTAAAGCCTCATTTTCCAAGTACTTAAGTACTTTCCTAATTAAGCACTAATTAACTCTGCACTACTATATTAGATGCTTAACAGCTATACATCACAGTCAAACGATATTATGATAAATGTATGTAAGTGCAATCTTAAACGACTTACTGACTTATGTCTTATTTAGAACAACAATCCATCCTGGAGACGCAAAATGATTAAACATTTGACTCCATGGGAAAGAAAACACAATGCTGTGAATGATTTGAATGTCAACTACGCTAAATTGTCATACATGCTGCGCTCCATTCATTCATAATTTACAAAGGATCTCTCTCACCACCTTTCCCAGGTGTGATGAACACACAACCTAATTAACCGAAAGAGGGGCGAGCTAAGGGAGGTTGTGGACTGAGGGATTAGATAAATGAGCATACCCTGCAAATGAGCATGCGTGAGTATGTGTGGGTTATTTTTTTTTTCTCTTCACGTGCGCTTGAGTGTTATGTATGACTTAATGGTCTCATTTGGCTTTAATGGACAGGTGCATCATTAGGCGCGTGAGAAACTTAGTTAGAAGTTTGCACTTTTCTCCTCTGGACAAAATTCCCTCCAGTCCCTCACTCCCACACAGCCAAATTTGGGGCAGAGAAAACAGCCTCTAATGTTGTTATAATGTGATGAGCATTGACTAGTAAAGACCCCATGAAGTGAAAAATGACTTCTGAACGCGTTCGGCAATGCACCTCAACCCTAAGGTTCTCCAAGGAGACGATACAGGCCGAAAGTTTCACAAAAAGTTTACCTGTTAAAAATGTGCACTCAAAAAGGACCCAAATCATTTTCTTCGACTGTATGGTAAATGTACTGTGAAGTTCTGATGTGATGTGCTCGGCTGCTCATCAACTTGCAAAACCCCTGCCTATTTCCTTTTATCAGGTCCACTTGTCATAAAGTCAGCTCCAATCTCCATTTCATGGGTTCTTTAACAAGGCATATTGTTTTGAATTCTTCTCGAGCATTGGAAAGTCATTTTTTATTCATGCGCTCCCAACTTCAACTCAATTTCAGTCTCTAAATATTTCAAGTATCCACAGAAGATGAAGATGGGTCATGTTTTAGAAGAGATGGCTTATTAGGCAATTAAAACACTATAATGCCAGAATTCAAAGCTCACATTCAAACACAGACTCGGGATGGGAATGGTTTTTCAAATCCATTAACAGATGGTTCCAAATGTTCAAATAAAACCATGTAATACATTGTTTGAGCTGCTGGGATTCGAGAAGTGCAATTTGTAGGCATCCAGCTGATCAACTGATGATTGAATGCAAACACTGCTACTTGCCAGCTCCCATGTGAGAGAGAGCCTCTATGCCATCTCTTTCTGCTGGTTATGAGCAGATACTGTTACTGGTGGCAGGCGAATGTGTTACATTAGTACGTATTTGCTTAAACACAAGACAATATCGGGGCGTTGCGGTGGATTATGCGTTAAGATCCCCTGTCACCTCTCACCGTCAAATAAATATGTTGATACCACCAAAGAAACAAGAACAAAATCAACAACTGAGAAAAAACTCATTAGAATAATTTTCAGCAACAATATTTGATTTTGAATAAATCACACTCAGGTTTGTGGGCCCTGCTTGCTAATCCCACCCACGTTTCAAACAGCCTCTTCCATGATTCATCATATATTTTATACTGTAGCTATAAAACAGTAGATTGTGTGGTTTACTGTAACATGGCTGTAATCAAGTCACGGTAACCTGGGATGTTGCCACAGTGACAAAAAATGACATAGTGACAAAAAAATGAGAGGAGGCTGAAGGAGGTACAACATGGTAAAAGACACTGATCATTGTTACATGTCATTTTAAAGCTGAGTCTAACACCTACAGCAAAACAGCTGTGAAATCTGTACATGTCCAGCTAAGACACACTCAGTTTCAGATTTATCTCGCACTTTAATTTAATCTCAGATCAGCACAGACACCATCTGGGCACCTTATTCTCTCCTTATTCTCTTTGACTCTAAAAATTTGCATGCCATTGGAATATTGCACAACTGAATGACAACTGCACACAAAGTCCACATTGTCCAACTGTCAGCTGTAGACGTTCATGTGGATGCGACTCGGCTTCAGTCACCGAAGTCACAACAGTCCGTGTAAAGCTGATGTATGCAAAGAGAGATGAGACCAGAGATTAGAACAACATGAGGATGAACTACTTCCTCCTGCATATTTTACACAGTAGCCTATAACTTCACTGCCTGTGTCCTGTTGGTCCATTACGGTGTAACACAAGACAAACCAAATCTAACCATGCTCCAACAAATTTCTGTAAAATACATTTTTATATCCTTGGACTAATTATTGGTCAAAAGGATTTTTTTCTATAAGATTTTTAAGTTATCACAATACAATACAACTCTTTTGTACTGTGTGATGTAGAGGGTGATACAACCTGCTGGATGTAGCAATACTTTTCCAGTTTTTTTTAGCAATATTACATAAGTTTAAAATCTTTTATTTGATCTCTGCAGTAATCATTGATTGTTGTGTGTTGACAAAGCATCAGCATGTTCGATAATTCATTTCCTAACAACTTTAAGTCAGCATGTGTTGCTCTTGTGCAGAAAACGGCTGTACTCCATGCATTACTGTGTGGCCTTATAACAGAATTAGCATTTTCTGGAAGCCAAGCATCTGGGCTTTGTGCACACCCAGTGCTTCTATTTTTACACACTGCTTATTATGAGCCCGAGGTCTACACTGGCATTGCTTTGTCAGAAATTAGAAACTGGAAAATATGCGCAAGAAAATGTGGCTTATGCGTGTGCCCATACACACATGCACATGTGTAGGAAAATGTGTGTATCTGCAGTGTTATTACTCATCCCTGACTGAATTTACATTGTCCTCTAAGTCAGCAGGGTGGTGCAATAAAGGTGTGCATCTGTGTGTGTGAGTGCTGGGGTGGGTGGATGGGTGTGTGTATGTGAGAGAGACACTGTGCTCACTGTACTATGTAGGTTCTCCATGTGTTTTCCTGCTGTCGTGTGCGTGTGTGTGTGTGTTTTACTGTGGTCTACTTGACCTCCTCTCCACCTCTTCCCTGGACTTACCGCCTTCATTACCATCAGCATGCTTCACACTGCTGCTGTCTGCCCACACGCTGATGCATATACAGTGCACAAGACACACACATAGCTTCTCTCCGCTGATCACATCACCCTCTGTGATCCAAGCATAGTCACACCGACAGCCGGCAGGACCGCTGTCTAACTAATCCCCCACAAAACTGAGGACAAGGAAGTGAGAAGAATGAGAGGCAAAGAGAGAGAGATGATGCATTGATACAAGTAGAGGTGCACAGTGCATTCACACAGAAACAGAAGGTAAGATCTAATTTGAAAGAAAATTATGAGAGAAAAATTAGTTAAACAAGTTAAATTTATGGAGAATGGCAACATTATGGCGTTTAGGTCTATATCCACCTTCAACAATATTAAAAGAATCAGACGTCTGCACTAAAAAAGGGAATTCCAGGCTGCTTTGATGAGGGAGGGGAGATCGCTCTCTAGGTTTGTGACTGATTGAAGATCCATTATGAGTGGATAATGCGTTTTAAACACAAACTAACAGCACTGGAGGAATTTGAGCAGTAATTGTTTTTACACTGCATGGTCCCATCACAGCCTTTTCAGATAATTGATAACAACGCTTGACTTCCATACTGACACAGTGGTGCACAAAAGATAAAACAGGGTGGACAAATGGGAATTACAAAAATTAAAAAACAACCATCCCCCAAATCACATGACCTCATCAGTAAGAGCATCGGAATCTCCTGCTTTGTGAAATCACTGCATGCATGTAACGTATGGCATCGGCAATTCTCTCCTCAATCTCTTCTCAGTTGATTCTGCTTCAGTAACCTCTATAGGGACATGGTAAGACTTAGGAACAACCTTGACGGCTATTTTACATGTGAAATTTACATATAAACACTGTGCCTGAGCATATTTTCTAACCTTTTATACTGTTGAGTAGTCTCATAGAGATCAAGACCTCAAGTCCCACACAAGTGCATGCATGTGCAGGCAACATAGCTACAAATCAACCAGATTTACAGTCAACAAGTTCCCATCCTACAATAAAACACAGTTCTGAGCAGATATTTAGCGACTTGCTGCATACTGAAAACAAATGTTTATGATGAATTTGATCCATAATCTTAGAAGAAGCTTAGAAGCACATGGAAATCATGGAAATGAGTAAACTAGAAATTCAACATGGAATTCAGGACCCCTTTTCAAATCCTCCTCTTACATAGCTTCTGTGTGTGTGTGGTAGTAGTGGTAGTGTTTTTTTTTCCCTTTTCTTCCATGCATCATTAAAACTTCTCTCTTTTATCTTGATCCTTATTTGCCTTGTCTGTTTCTACCCAACTAGAGAGGCTGTGTGTGCGGGTGCGTGCATGTTCGTGCGTGTGCTTGTGTGTGCACGTGTTAGCATGTGCCTAGGTGTATATGTGTATGTGCTTCTTTTTCTTTATGTGAATAGATGATGGGCACAGAAGCTCCCATTAACCTGCCATTTCACAGTCCACAAAGTGCAATAATCTAGGGGCAGAAGACACACACGCGCATGCACGCAAACACTCACACACTCCTTTAACACACAGAAAAAAGTGTGGGAGGTGATTGCAGTGACTACACCTGTAATCACACCACTTTATGGGGCCTCTAAGGCAGACCCACACACGCACAGAGAATACTGTATATGATCTTTCCCTCTGGATGTTGTCATTATATTGTATTACATCTGATTAAAGTTATGAAAGATCAGATGTCTGATGTCAGATAGCCTCCCGAACATACGGGGCAATATCTAAGTGTGTGTTGAGTTTTTTCGGCGAGTAGAAATGCACGCATGCTGAATACGTGGGAGCACATGTGCCTATGCAGGTAAGAGGTTCATTACTTGTCTAACGTACATGTAGGAGGTGAGCACAGATGCAGCAGCACCCCAAGGTCAGTAACACATAACCTTGAACAATAAGCAAATTTCCCTGCCTCTTCCCTTACTGTTTTAATTATTGGTTTGCCAGAATATTGATTAAACATTGCTACTGCCCTGCCAGTGACTTATTCTTTTCCCAAAGGGGAGGAGTAATATGTTTAACAATTAATTTCAGGATTGGTGCTAGACAGTAGAAGAAAAATAGAAGACAAAGACAAAGAGGAATAATATGGAGGTGTGGACAGGTAAAATTATGTTCATGTAGGACAACAGTGTTACAGATTTGCTGCAAGTAAATTATTCCTGTGATGGATTATTCCTTCCAGCACTGTTTCTTCATTTCATTGTTGATTTTCAACCTACATGAAAACTAAAAAAAAAAAAAAATGGGTCTTTGTTGGCTTTCGGGCAGTTGTGCTTCAGAAAAGGTATCAGCTCCCATTTCTTTCCTCATTTTAATGTTAGCACCATTTCCTGTGTTGAATAAGTTACCACAGACAGAAAAATACTGCATCCAGAGTTACATCGCTACTGATTTTAGTGTGACGTTGACAATGTCACAAATGCAAGAAAGTAGTTCCATTTGGCGAAAGCACATCGACAGCCCTCCTCACGGATGCTCCATGGTGCTGATCAACACTGGGGCTGTCAGTAGTACTCCCCAGAGCAGGCGCCGGTGGTCTCACCAGATTTCCTGCTGGTGGGTAACAAGGATTCACTGACAATCATCACGATGCACAAACACACAAATGTCCAGAAAGCCTGAGCAGGTGCAGGCGTCGCAGCATCCTGCAAAAGAAAGGATAAAAGCTGTCCACAAAGACGTGAAAAAGACCACAAACGCTTGAGAAAGTCACGTTAGTGTTAAATTGGAAAGGAGGTAGCAGCGTGCAGGTTTATTTATCGTCAGTCACTCCCACTAATCCCTGTATTATATCTTTTTGCTCCAAGCTGCTGCAACTCCTTATTTGTGAGACCTTTTTTTTTTTGCTTTTTCTGCTTGGAGAAATAGATCAGTGCATAGATACTGTTATACTTGGTTATTCCTTTTCCTTTTTTAATGTTTTTTTTTAGCCAAACACTATGGTTGTTATCACTCATGCCCATCTTGCCTGCATTGTTTTTTGTGTCCCACATTCCTCCTGCATTGTGAAACCGCACTGCTCCCTACTGCCCCAACGTGGCCAGACAGGGGATCATCACTTGGATTTGAAATAACAATCTACCCGGGAGAATCTGGCATCAGAAAGACAGGTTGTATGTGTTTTTGTACATTTGTGTGTGTGTGTCTGCATGTGTGCGTCAGAGAGAGAGAGAGAGAGAGAGAGAGAGAGAGAGCGTGTGTAGGAAGGAGAATAGAAAGAAGTATGGAAAAGCAAGAGGCAGACAGAAAAAAAAAGCAGCGGAGGAAGTGCAGAGAGACGCGGTGGGTGAGAGAGATGAGAGGTGACGTTAGGGGTTTTGCTGGAAGCCTCAGCACTATACAAGATGTCAGTCAGCAAATTTTTACACACACTGGGACACGTTCCAAACCTTGCATCGCTCACTCTCAAGGGAGGACACCGCAGACATTATAGGATCATGTTCAGACACGATAGAGATGTGGGATCTCATAAATCTTTATTTAGCACAGATCTAAGAGACACTTTTGATCATTTTGAACTGTTATTGGTGCAGATGTGATATTTTTTAAGTCCATCAAAACACAGAAACCACAGGAGGTAATGTTTTCTTAATTAGCTGACCGTGTCAATGTCAGATATTTGTCCCAAACTGGTAAACTAGAGAGCAGATTTTCCGTCCCTGTGAATGAATAATCTGGAATATATTAGAACATGTTTCGCTCCCACGTCCCCCAGGAGGACAACAAGCAGATGCAACCTGTCTCTAAACAGTATCTGTTTTTAATAATTTGGAATTGATTTCAAAACAAATATAATCCCCATCGTGGACATAAACATAACACTTGCCAACTGTATAGTTAACTGCTGGGTAGACACTCATAAAATGTTTCAGAACTACTAAAAGTTTAACAGTGCTCCATTGCACCGATCTCTAAAGGGGGACACTGAGTACTTTGTTCTGTACTTTCATTAAGTCGGGAGGCATGTCAGAAGGAAACTGTCGACACTGGTCCGGCAGATGGCCGAGGTTGTATTGTGTCCCTGATACGGGTGATGCTCTAAAATGTGGATGTTACTTTTTCAGCTACATACCTTAACAGCAGTTTCAGTTGGACATCCATGAATAGTAAACCCTCACAAATTTCCAAACTTAACACCTCCATTTAGAGATGCAGGTTTTCAGTTTTAAAAAAAAGAGCAAGCTGAGATTTATCCAATAATAAAAGTCCCATCCAAGACATTATATAAGACAAGGAATCTGATGTTTTAAACTGGTGGATTTCTTTAACTTTGCATCATCCATGAGCTCAGTTGCTACCACACACAGCACCAACTGATCCAATAATAGTTCCATGTTCTTCTTGTAAAGACACACATGTGCCACATTGACTTGCAAATAGGTAGGAGAGACTTGCACCTTAGGGATGCGTGTAGGTCAGCTTACTCAAAGAAAGACACAAAGAGAGGACATTGATTTTCACCATGCATTTGTCTGCATACCGTGACAACTGTTTCTGGTCTTGTTCCTGCGAAGGCACTACATTAATCACCTTCTCTTCCTCCCATCAGATTCTCTCAGTGGGGTGTGTCAGATGCATGCCAGACAACACCGCTGATTACAAATCAAACTTAGTATTCCTTGTAGCGCCGGCACAGTCCAGTGAAGAATACGGGCTGTGGAGCGCACGTCAAACTTAACCAATCCCAAATAAATCCCCCGGACTCTTTAAAATGAAACTTCAACTCCCAGTGGAAGCCAGTGTTGAGAACAGCATACTGACTGTGGGACATATTTCAAATTAAAAACAAGTCAATACAGCCAGACAAAAAAAAAAAACTCTTTACCTCTTGAAAGTAGAATTCCTCTCTTCCAATGCTCCGGTCACACCAAATCTCAGCATGCTCTGTTTCCCCCACTGCGTTGCACTTGAATACAAGTGAGGATAAATCCAGAGGAATTCCAGATCAAACAAGGTGAATGTGTTTTTGTTGAACCATAATGAGAAGTGGTTATTCTTAAGGAGGACCAAGAGAGCGGCATCGAGCAAACTGGTGGGGACTGGAGTGGACAAATAGTCAACAAAGGGTCTTCACTTTGAGCTGTTCAGGTGGAGGATTATTTAGAACAGCGTGCAGAGAAATCAGGGACATGTCGAGACCTGTGTGTGATGCGATAGCACACCTTCAGTTCAGTGACAACATGAAAAGATGTATTTACTTTTAGGTTTTGAATTCCCATAATTATCCAAATAGTTTGTTTTAACATAATTGCACAGTTTTGAAGCCAAACAACTGCGCTGTCAATCTAAAAGTATAATATCTACCTTATTATTTATAACTTTTTTTTTACAGTGCTACCAGTCACAACAGTATTACCATAATGTGCTGCCTTTAAGTGATTTTCAAAACACTACAAGCAGGGCATGTTTCAAAAGCCAAAGTAGGAAATGCACATGAGGCAGGTTTACAATATTTTACATACCAAGCATACCTGAAGTGTGGTAGTCTCAGTGTCTGTATAAGTTTTGGTTGCATGCATAAAACTTCCTTGTCATTTTGCCAGTGCAAAAAGTAGCTCTGTACCTCTTAATCCCAAAGAAGCTCCAGTGTTATACTTACGTTTTTTTTCTAAAGAAAAAGTGTTTTGAAGGAAATGCTAACTTTTTTCACATCAACTGACATGCCTGTTACAGTTTTCATGTTTGAGTGACTTACATCTTTAAACCCTATCACCTACCACTTTCTGCACTTCCTCTGATGGCAATAAAATGACACCTTAGAGAAAGTAATTTCCCAAAATCAGAACAGTCACTCCTGGTAGCACTTACTATAAAGAACAGTATGTGACTGTGCAGTTGCTATAGGACACAATGTACTACTACTACTGTAAGTAACCAAATCCAGGCTAACACTCCAGCTAGTCTGTTAACAGATTGGCTCTGGGCTCAACAACAAACCACTGGCTTGGAGCCGAGAGGGTGTGGGAAGAATTTTTTGTTCTATAAATCAAACTATCATATACTTTCATATACTAAAACTGCTTAAACTTTTAATTGCGATTGATCTATTAACAAAAGCATATTGCTCTAGTCACAACCAAAATCTAATTTAGTAGTAAAACTTCGAAGATTTAAACAGACATCAATAAGGGGAGCATAAATATTTTGGCTCTGCTGTTGTTGTACGTGGTCAGAATCTACAACCTGCTGGCCACAAGCCTGCAACACACTTCACTGAGAGGATGATAATGTGTTAGGACAGCCTCCGGTTCAATACAAGTAAGACCAAAGAGTAGCGTAGATACACATAGAAGCACATATAGTTTGTACACACACATGCAAAATGTGATAGCAAGGTAAATCTGGTTTCAGAGAGTCAAGTAGTTGTAATATCTCTGTAATGTTATGCTAAATTGGAGCTGAGGGCTATTTATAAACCAAAGTAAAGAGGAAAAAAAGCAGATAAAGAACAGCGGATAAAAGATCTGAAGCTATAAACCAGTAAAAAAAGGGCTGGAAAATAATGTACCGTAAAAGGGCCATGGTGTTGAAATGGTTTTTGTTGATTTCCTGATGGTGGAAATGTAAAACAAATCCATAACTGCAAGTTCTCTCTCACCAGGTTTGATATCCTCATACATAAGTTCAACAAGGTATGTTTACTGGATCTTTTCAGGATCTGTTTATACCTTGGACACATAACCAACCAATTAGTTCCAAATGAAGTAGAATGTTTTGTTGTGTTCTTCAGGTTGAATATTAGGCTCATATTATTAGGTCCACATAATCAATGTCCTTGGGTTTTTTGTTTTTTTTTTGCTGGCTGATCATGGCTTATCCATTACCTCAGCAGCCGAGATGTATAAAATGGTCCTTCCCTGATCTAGTGTTGCACTGCAACATTGTCAGACTTGCTATAGATTTTTTTTCTAAAAGGAAAGAAAATGAATCAAGTATTTTTTATTTCACACATTCTCCTTCCTTACCTCTCTCTAGCCTGCATTGCCTACAATACAGCTAGACTGCAGACAGTTCAGTTGGGTCTGTGCCGATCAGCAGGCCTCCATCTTCACTCAGATCTTCGACAGATGTCTGGACCTGAGTGAAGTTCTCTCATGCTCCAAAACACCCTACAAGGAACCTCCATCGCAGGATTAAATGACTGCGGGCCTGCGGCCCTGATGTCTGTGGTCAGGAAATCCTTTGAGAGACTGGTGATGGCCCACCTGAGGGACATCACAGGCCCCCTGTTGTTTGCCTAACGGGCAAACAGGTCAGTGCATGATGCAGTCAGCTTTACATCCTATAACACCTTAACTCCCCAGGGACATATGCAAGGATCCTGGCACTGGACTTAAATCAGTATTCAACACCACCATCCCGACACCATCTGCCCCAAACTCACTCAGATATCTATCTATCTATCTATCTATCTATCTATCTATCTATCTATCTATCTATCTATCTATCTATCTATCTATCTATCTATAGATAGATAGGTAGATACCATTGCATTCTGGAGCTGCTATCATAGAGCACCTACCCCTGTTTTTCTACTAGTATTTTGCTAAGAACTGTTGGACAGATTACTACCATATTTGTCAACACCAAAATTTAAGAACATCTTAAATGGACAGTATTTGGAAATCTGCTGGAACTCACAATACAAGCTCAAGGTGAGTTTCAAACAACACGCTGCCCACCATCCTTTCAATTTCTCTACCTCACTTTAGCCACTTCAGGTCAGAGGCAAACCACAGCCTTGTCACCAATAAAGAGCAGATTATTAGATTATTCTCAACAATGACTCACAAACTAAAAAGTAGATCTTGGTCCAACGTGTTACATTGTGTTTTTTTCCATTTTGTAAACGTAGGGCAGAGGTCGCACATAATCAGGTTTTTAACTTGAAGGTCGCAGGTTAAATTTCAACACTGAGCAGATAAATCTTTGCAGTTCCTGTTAAATACTGAATTTTTTAATATTATTCGTTGTTTGGTACATTGTTTGAGTGAAGGTCAGGGCTATTTTGCCCATATTAGTCCCGCTGCAGAGTAAGATGATGTGTGGAAATGGTACAAAGATAATTACACTCACAATAACACTGAAAACATCACAAAATTTAACTTTTTCAGTTGCTCTCACAAGTCTCTAAATTTTTTTTGTCTTCTCTCATGTCTCTTTATTTGCCTTTGTCTTCCTCTGACTCTTGTTCTTCTTTGTCCTGATGCCATCAAGGGATATTAAATGTGTCTGAAAGATGACGTAAATCCCTCTCTATCCAAGGTGTGTCAAGCACACTTAACTGTGTATAAATGTGCAAAGCGTTTAAAGAAGAACCTGGCAATTTGCGAGCTGATGACTCCTGACATACTGTGAGGCGATAGCACTTCACTATACCAGCAGTGATGTTTTACTTTATACCAAAAAATACCAAAAGGAAAAGAGAGAGCCAACTGTGTGTGTGTGTGTGTGTATGTGTGTGTATTCAGTCCTGCTCTCTCCGGACAGAGTGCTAACACACCATTTGAGGAGTCAGGACTGTTAAGTTTCGATTTGTCACTTCCTGCTGGCTCAGAACATTTCCCAGCAGAGTCTATACCCAGCAGAGGAAGAATTTCATTTGGGTAAATAGTGCAAATCTACCGGGTCTCCATTAGTAAGGATAAGATGCTGCAATCTGCTGAATCCCACCTTTTAGATTACAGGATGGGGATATTTCCACCTAAACCTCTTGCCTGCCTTAGCTCTAACCTCATGTCAAATTTCCTTTTTCAGCACCCAAAGCGTTTATATGTGTGCTATACACACTGCTCGCACTCAGCACCCATCTGTTTTAAAGGTGACTGTTAGCGAGTCTAAACCATTTGTTCTGTCTGTCAATCATCATCCCCGTTTTCTCCGCCTGACTGTGGCACGTCCTCGTGTCCATTTTCATCAGCGCCTCTGTTCCACTTGCAGTTCTATCAATCTGTACCGGTCTGTTCGGAAAAGTAAACACAGTGCACACATGCACCTGCGCGCGCAGCGTCTTCATTATTATTTTTGGAAACTTCAGTGCGGCGCCTGACTCCCGACCACTGTTACCTTCGAAGCAGTTCATTTGAAGTACAGCGGGAAGTGAGAGTGATAGCACGGCACCGGGGGACTACTGCCGCTGCTGCTGACACTGTATGCTACAGTACCTGATCGTGAGCTGGGGAGAAGAAAAGAAGGGCAGAGAGACAGAGGGAAAGAAGTCAGGCGGCCAAGGAGAAAAAAGGAATAGCTTATGCTTCAATATAATGCAATTTGCAAGGTGTTTGGATGGGGAGAGGACGTTTTAGGGATGGCATTTAAAAAGCCAGGTCGACCAGCGCTGAGCACTCTGGGTCATCCACCAGAATGATTCTACTTGGTTTACTTAGCCAGATCCGAATGCAGCATTAAGTTGTTTGTTTCACTCTCATGTCATGAAACAAACATCACGTTTTATGTTTTGAATGCGCTCTAGACAACTGCGTCAAAGCTAATCAGATAGTCTCATAATGTTTTGTAAATGAATTTATGTTGGAGGGTCATTTGGAGGTTTATTAACCAGAAAAGAGTGTGCTGAGTAGCAGCCTCATTTGAATAAACCTTGAGAGAACGTTCCTGCACTGCATGATTCAGAATTGACATGGGGAATGCAGATTGCACTTTACTTCAAGTTATTCTACCAGCTGGAGTTCACCATTATGTTTTTTTTTTGTCTGTTAAAGGGATGTCTAAAAATGTCAGAAATAAATATAGAGAACTTTGCAGAAACGTTAGAAACTCAAGACTGAAGAAGAAAAACATCTGCACTGACATAATGCATTTTCCCCTAAATAAATCAATCTTGTGATGGTAAAAGCTAAACCAAAGTGGACACATTTATTATTAATATTACATTAGATTTGTCATATTAAGGTTTATATCATAGTATAGTTTCACAGCGGGTACACAGCTCTTCATCTTACAAAGCCATTTATTTCTGTTAATGCAATCATTCACAGGGTCGCTAAATCACACGAGTTACATTCAACCTGTTGTGGGTGGGCAAATGCGGAAAAAAGATGAAGAGAAAAGACAAAATAATGCAGAAAGAGTGGAAGAGGCGGTGAAAGTGATGAATTAAAAAAAAGTGCGGGAGTGAGAAGCGTGAGAGAAGGAGAAGGAACAGTCTCTCCTCACCCGCCTCAGCATCTGTGTCCTGTCAAAGCCGCTTGACTGACTATAATATGCACACACACACGCACACACACACACACACACACACACGCATACACCTGCCCTTCAAAAGTGTGTGGAAGAGAGGGAAACAATGGAGAGATTTACACACACACACACACACATGCACAATGCTGTGCTGCCATGTATGATGAATGTCTGTTTCTGCAGCCTCTGTGACCCACTTGAAGAGGAACCCTTCTTCTGGCTCAAACTCACCGAAACATATTACCCATACACCTCCTATCCCTCCTTATTCGTTGCATCTCTCCTCCGCTTGTCTCTCCCTCCTCCTACTCATCCCTCTGCTCTCGACGCATGCATCTGCTGGATCCGATTCAGTGAAAGTCAAACACCTCCTTCCACTTTTGGCTCTTTGCAGTTTTTTCCTCCCTTTAGCGCTCACGACATCCGTCCCTGTTGTTTAGCATTCATTCACATCAGCATTCATCAATCTTTCCTTTTGGTTCAGTCCTCCATCTCTATGTCTTTTGCTGTATTCCTACTCCTACTGTACCGCCATAGCTTATGGTCACTATTCCATCTATTCATAGTTATGTCTGGAGGCTAGTCTCAATGCGCTGAAACGTCTATACAAAAATATCCATTCTCTTTACAGCAAAACATGTTTTTTTTCTTTTTCTCTGAAAGCCAGTTCAGTATAAGCTGAATCATATTGCCTTGTCACCCCGATACGCCTGTCTCAGCCTCTCCCTCTGCCTGTCCTGTCCTCCTTTCATCCGTGTTGATATCAGCTGGGGCAAATCCACTAAAAATATTCTAAAAATACATCCATCTTTACGCCTCATCCAGCCATCCTCGGCTGGTGGTAACTCGCTGATATCTCTTTCACATACACCTCATCTGCTCCGTAACACATTGGCTTACTCTCGCTCGTTTTTATCCACCCAGCACTGTGTCCATCCCTCCTTCTTTGCCTCCCTTTCGCTAAAACTGAAAATCCGTGCCTAAATCACCTTCCATGTTCACGTCTGTCATTTTTCTCAGTCTGTACACTATCAGGACTTAAGGCTGACACACACACACACACTCCCCTCCCTTCAGTCATGATGATGACGTCTTATATATCACCGCTGGCCACAGTAGTCTAGTCCGTGACTGGTCTTGAATATATTTCCCCAGCTCCTGCTGTATCATCACCAGAGATACTGGAAATGAAAGAAAAAAAAAACAAGAGAATTTAGAGTTTCTAGATGAATTAGATATATAAATATATAGGAAACAAGCCTATACGTGCTTACGCTGTCACAGATCAGGCGCAAGTGTGGACAATTTCTTTCAAGAGCAACTGAATATACTTAACCTTTCTTTATTTCCTCCAACTTGAGGTCATTCAGTGTGAATTATACTGGATACTGTACCACCCTTCCTCTTTTGTGTGTAATGTATCCTCCAATAGCTGATTGGCTGATTTTTCCAGCCTTCTCTCTCCCTCATTCCCTTGATTCTCCTTCTCTGTCGTCATTGTCCCCCCTCATCAACCTCCATTTCTTACCTTCTGGCCCTCTTTCCTGTCCTGCTTGGTTTCTGTCATTCCTGTGTCATGCTCCTCCACCTCCTCGTCCCCCTCCTCCCTCCCTATACTCTCCTTCCGCAGACTTCATTTCCCCTGTTGCATCCTCTTCTAACGTCTTGCTTCATTTCCTCCCTCCTCAGTTTCCACCCCTGTTCTCCTGTCTGTATTAGTCTGCTCTATCTTTCCCTTTTTCTTCGTGTACTCTTACCTTTACAGCCTCCCTCCTTCCCTTCCTACCCTTTTACTTTCATCATTTCCCTCAAACCCCACTTCTCTACATCACTCCACCTTTACACTTTACCTCTCCCGCCATCCGTTCCACACTACCCCTTCTTGACTAGCGCTCTCTTTCCTCCCATCCCTCCATCTTTTTACTCATCCCCTCACATTTGAATTTTCTCTCCTGCCCGTTTGAGCTTTTTCTCTCTCATTGCTGTCCCTTTTCCAAATCACCTCTTTCCCTTTCTCTCTCTCTCACTCTCTCTCTCTGCTGAAGCCACATCATTAATACAGTCTATGCGTTTTGACTCTCCAGTCCTTTCCTCCCCGTCCATACCAACCTTTTCCTCTGTATTTTTTTTTTAGCTGCATTCATTTCTCCTTCTTCTTCTTTTTTTTCTCAGCTGGGAATGCTGGAGATAATTCACTGAACACTACAGCCTCCCTTCCCACACACGTATACACACAGTCTTGCCTCGCTGTGAATGCTTTGTACAGCGCTCATTCTCCGCTGGGTCTTTTCTTGTTCTCTCTCTCCCTCCTCGCTGTGCTGTATTCCTCTCTTGCTCTCCTGGGTCTGCCATAGCTAAGCCAAATACTCTCCCTCCAAAACCTCCCGTCCTCCTCCTTTACATTCCCCGCTTGCTTGCACTCTTACTCCACTCTCTGTTCCTGTCTTCTCGCAATCTCCATACCTGCTGGGCCTGCTGTGTAACAGGAGACTGATCCCTGTTCTCTCACTGATTCGGTTCCTGTTTATTTTTTTTATTCCCCCCTTTCTGAAAAACCAACCTATACTCGTACCCCCAACTTTGCAGGTTTATTTTTGGGAGGTTTTCTTTTTTTTTTTTGCTTTTTTTTTTGTTATTTATTTTTTATCGGTTTTCAGTGCATCTTGTAACTCCACTCCCTCCCTCTCTCTGTTTTTCCCAATCCATTCATTCCTCCCTGCTCTCCTCTCTGTATCTCTCCAAAGTGCCTTGCCCCCCACCAACCCCCTCAGTAACCCCTTCTCACTGCACTGCCTCTACTGAGGATAAAATTGAAAAATAATCAAAATGCTGTAGGGGTGAGGCGCACCCACACATTATTTGCACGTACACACACACACACACACACACACACACACACACACACACACACACACACTCACAAACAGTGGTGAGAACAGCTCCGGCAAGTTAATGACTCATGTCCAAATAGTTGGACAATGGTGCCATCTGCTGGAAATGTCTCAAAATGTACCGGTTGTCAGGCCTCTCTCACAACAGGCATTTTGACATAGCGGCAGAGAATTAATCATTTCCTTTGACTGCTTCAGTTATATGGTCTTGATATCGTGCATGTTGTCTCACTGTCGAATTGTCCTGACTTACACGTGACACTCGAATCCAACAGAGTCATTGTTATGTATGTCATGTCAGTGATGTCTGTGCTCTCCTGCCATGATGATGAACGTCCAGGGTGCTCAAAGGCAAAATAATGAAGGAATCACTGAAAAGATATTAAAATATTAAAATATTAAACTTTTGGTCGCCTGAAGCAATCAAAAATAGAGCCCCTTTAACACACAGCGGAGGCTATGTAATGTATTTACTCATATATA
>JBAJHX010000051.1:9744961-9761915 GCA_037176925.1 Amniataba percoides
GCCTGAACCATGATATGATTACCAGAAATTTCATTGTATTTTAAAATGGAACTTTCTGAAAAAAAAGAAGAGAAAAATGATTTTTAGTTTGTATAATTTCATTCAGCACACACACACACACACACACACACACACAGTGCAGAGGTCTCAGAAATTCATTTATCAGACATGATACACTTCAAATTTACAATTAAATTTGTAGTTTATACTACCAGCCCTACCTGTAATAGTGTCGTTAAACATGAAACATTTTCTCAAGTAAGACATGTAAGTACAGGATACTGACTTCTTCATCCTCTGTACCTGCAAGCGGGGCTGCAAAAGAAAGTCAGTGTGGTTAGACCATGACAGGGGGGGGGCTTAACACACTTTTCTTTCTCACTCATTCTCATAGATGGGTGTCAAACCTTTGTTAAGCCACATTTCCTCAGCACAGATGAATGCATCTGTTTTGTGCAATAACACAAGCATACATGTTGCACGTATGCATATACTTGGTATATGCAGATTCTGTGTGTGAGAACTTGTGGCCTGCTTGGCCACAAAGGAAAGGTGTATATAAACTCAGTGGACAATGAGCGCAGGACACATGCGGAGGATCAGACGCCTGATCAAAACTATTGAGCTGAGCTGGTCTCACTTTGTGCACATCTTTTCATCCTCAAGACCGGTAAGTTGTACTTTCAAATGGACTTCTGTCAGATTTTTTTCTATTATTTCTGAAATACTTTTAGTACTTACAATGTCATTGTTTTATGACAGTATGACAAAAAAGGATTTATGCTGTTTTTTTGTTGTTTTTTTTTTATACAAAAAGAGCAGTTGAGATGAAGGGAAACTTGCTGAAATTTGCTCCACTCTGTTTACTCCTTTGTTGGATGCTGCCTGTTGACTCCATGACAGTGAGTGGGAAATAATAATAATAAATAATCTTTTTTGGAGCAAAAAACACATATCAGAAACATTTGTTCAATAAGAAGTGTTCGGAAATGAAATCTTGTTTTAGATATTAGGATGCCAGTGGAAGTAGATCATCAGTTTATTAACTTTTAATGTTTATATGTGATTGAACAGGTTGATAAAACATTAACAGAACTTGAATTTTCCTTTGGCACTGGTACAAATATTGGTCTCCTGTTAACAAAATATTTTTCAAATCAAAATACCACGAATTAATATATTTGGTTTTGATAACCTTCCTCCTCATCTTTTTCTTCATTTCCCTTTTAGATCCGTTACAACCTCACTCTACGAGATGCCAACCACGACGTCCAGTCCTTCCCCTTGAACATGGCTGAGGATTCAGTTGATGACATGTACTTTGGCTGCATGGATGCAACTATGAAAATAGTCAAGAAAAAATACCTTGTGTCAGAAAGTCGTAGGGAACCATTTGGAAAGATCTGGAAAGAGTGTGGTAAAAAGAAACGAGCACATAGAAAGGATGAGGCTCTAACCAAAGATCACATTCAAGCGATCTGCGCTTATACATCTAATGGCATTTATGCGGTGTTCAATGATGCGGTCCGTACAGGGGGGAGCATGTATACGTCTTCTTCTTTTCACTTCCACTCTTTACATTTCCTGCTGACATCTGCCGTAAGCATTCTGAATAGCAACTACAAATGTCACACGACTTATAGACGAACACGTGACATCTTTACCGGCAGGGTCGGCCAATGGATTCGTTTCGGTTCGTTTACTTCCAGCTCTTACAAACACAACTTGACAGACTTTGGCAGCAAGACCTGTTTCAAAATTAAAACCTGTTCAGGTGCACCTGTGAAAAATTATTCCGAAATTGAAGACGAGGACGAAGTGCTCATCCCCCCCTACGAGGTCTTCAGTATTGCTAAGAGACTTGATGGTCGGCATAAAATTCCTGATCTGAAGGATTGTGAGCTTGTTTATATCTTAGAGAGCAAAGGCGTTAAGAGCAAACTGAACTGCAAACTTGTGTCCCCACAAGAGTCCAGTGGTTTTTCTCTCTCCGGTGTGAGCAACCATTCTGCCATCTTTAAACCTTCTGACTCTGTTGTCAGAAATTAATTCATTGGATGATATGACACATTTAGGGCTGTTACCACTAATTTCATTTTTAATGGATGAGTGGTTCTTGAAAAAGCAGCCAGCCTGTGTGCTCAGTGACCTCTGCGGTCAAACAGCATCACAGAGTGCAGTTAATCTGTGTTTTTTTCTTTCTTTCGGTAATTAATGAATTACACACATTATTAGAATTTGTCTAAAAAAATCCAAAAATCTCTTCTTATTGAAAGACTTGTCATTGAACTTCTGAATACAGAAATGTTTTTATGCTTGTATGCTCTTATTTTTCTGTTATGTGTTCTCCTGTTTATTAAAAGGCTGTTAAAAGACCTCGGTTATTGTTATATTTCTGCTTTTTAAATATTAAATGTAAAAGTAATGAAAATAATAAAGTAATTGCTCATGCCAACTGATGTGGCTTATAGAGTTCCCATCCAATCTCCACTCTTAAAAAAAACATAAGAAATGCATTTGATCATATTTTTATTAAACTTAGAAAGTACAGTAACATAGAGATTATTGGTGCTCCAAAATATCTATCACATGCTGCTCAAATTTAGGCTTTACTTTTAAGACAAAAAAATAGTAGAAAAAATATTTAGCACACGTGAGGCTTGAGACACATTAGATCACAGTCAAATAAATCAGCATTAGGCAAGAGCTGGATAAATCAAGGAGCCAGAGAAAATGTTTAGGCCTTCGGTGATCCCGCACAGCATCCTGCCGCTCTGCAGCTCCACGTAGACTTGGCCTCCCTGCTGCAGCGACAGCAGCACCGTCTGTGAGCTGCTGTCCTCTGAGTCCTCCCTGTTGTCCTCCCAAGCTGACGCCACCACCTCCCCGTTCCTCATGAGCTGCACTTTGTAGTACATCCTCTCACCTTTCCCGCCCAACTTGGAGTAGACGGAGAAGGAGAAGGAGTACAGTCCGGGACAAGGAGCTGTGAAAATACCTGGAACAGAAAGCTTTCTTGTAATTCTAGTAAATTTGAAACTAGTCGGGTTTTTTTTAAATGGTAACATAAGTAAACTGTACAAAGCACATTCATTTTAACCCTGCAAAGCCCAAACCATGATACAATTACCAGAAAATTCTAGTTTTTTAAGTGAGGAGTTCATTTAACCTTCTGACAAATGAAAAAACAAAAACAAAAACAAGTTTTATTAATTTTATTATTTGTATAATTTTAGATACATTCTGCATGTTTATTTATATTTTGTTTATTTTGTATTTTTCAGGATTTTCTTTATATACAATCAGGTATATTCAAGAAAGAAAATATCACACTGGTGATCTCAAAAAGTCACGTATCAGATTTGATACGCTTGGCATTAAAGGGTTAATTAAGCAACTGTGCTGATGACTCATTTGATAAACTGAGCACTCACTTCACCTTGAATCTGACTTGTACCTGTAGCATATTCTTCATCAGTTAAATGTGGGCCAACTAAATACTACAGCAGCTGATTTCACTACTTGTTTGTGGTTAAAGTTTCAAATCATTCAGAAAGAAAGAAATCCTCCCTCCACATGACTCATGGTTGGACAAAATGTTCTATGGTGTAATGGTGTCTGCTTACCCAGGGCGGGGTTATATCCACTTCCATGGTTCAGGGTAACGGCATCATAAGGAATGGGGCTGTTCCTGGTGAAAGGCCCGAAGCACTTTGTTCTGTGTCTCATCGAGGCTGTGAATGCAATCCTTATCCCTCCTGAGACACAGCCAACAAGTGAGGATGAGACACACAAGCACAAATTGTATTAATTCAGTTTATACTAAAAGACAATACACACCTCAGCAGCACTACATCACTGTCCATTATCATATTTCCACTATAGAGCAATTTCTTACCCATGAGACTCTTCAAGTTACGTGTTTTTTCATCAATGTGAAAAAAAAAAAAGTTATTATTTCCCCAGGCATCTGTGACCGCAGCTTTTTATATGGACTCAAGATGCATCTGATAGATCAGTCATCTCTGATCGGTTAGAGAAATGAAACAAAACCAAACAACATACACCTCCCACCCAAACAGAAGTTGCCTTTGTCAAGATGAATGAATGACTGGAGTGAAACAAAACAGCAATTCAGTATTATTATTATTATCAGTCAGTGCTTCAGTTGTGGTACTTAATTAGTGGTACTTAATTTGATAAAAATATAAAAGTTTCAATCAGTTTCAATCTTAATTTTAAGACAACACGGATTAAACATATTTAAAGAGGTGAGTCTGTTTCATCAACAGATTTGTACCAGTGTGAAACAACACAGCAGTTTTCTCAGCAGCTGTAATCACTTGAATCTTGTATTTCCTGAGTACCTATAACTTCAATGATGCTGTCACCCAGCTGGGACATCCTTGTGGACAGGTCCATCATTCTCTCAAAGATCTGATCTTCCACTTCCTTGAGCTCCATTGTGGCGCAGCAGCAGCCTTGCTGGAGCTTGAACACACACTCACAGTCCCACTTTCCGCACGGCAGCTCCCCCTCCCATGTTTCTACAGATGTGGAAGGACGGAAAAGATCAGGGCGTTACCACTCTTTAAATCAGCTGCTGGTTTTGGGGCTGATCAGAATAAAAACTGGCACACAAATATGAATATGGCATGACGTTTCAAGCCAAAAAAACAAACACTGTCAATGTTTGTTTTTTTCTGACCATGATTGGCAGAACAAAGAGAATAATTAATGTCTCTACACATTTCATTCAATGAATTTGATTTGACATTAACGGCTGGGTGTCCCTGCATCAAAGTAGGATATTAAAAAGATCTCATTAGAAAAATATAATAATATTAATATCCAATATATTTTTGAGAGCCTGCTCATAATATAAGATTCATATAACAATTATTTCTTTTCCTCCACACTATCAGCTGGAATTAGCTCCCCTGTGATGAGTGATCCATCTCTTATTCATCCACAGTTGTTTTTCACCATGTGAACTTGTATTCAGAGCAATGGTTGAATGACAGCTTGGTCTACCTGCTTCCATTCGTAGGCTGTGGATGGAGTTTTCGGCTCTCACGCCGTCCCACAGCAGGCCCAAGACGAACAGACTGCATGCTGTAATTCTCATCTCACAACACAAGGAAATGTCTTCAGACATAATAGTTTGTGAGAATCAAAGTATTTCTTCATAATCAGTTTCATTTTATGACACCAAAGACAATGTTGGATTGACCCGAAATTTGATAACTGTAGTTTTAACTTATAAAAAGCCTTTTTTCAAATCAGCAGAAAAGTTGTTTTTCTTCAAGTAGTGTTTTTTTGTCCTGTATCTAGCTTTGCAAAATGATGCAAACAAGCTGAGAAAAACTGACCAAAACATAGTTTATTTTACTGTTACAAGAAAAGCCTGCATTAAACTACAGTTTCTAAGACTTTGAATTATATTTCTTTCATTTTAGTATAAAAAAAAACTCACTGCAGACCAGCAAATCTTCTTTTTTCAGTATCCAAGGAAAATCTTTTAGTCCACCGGGGATCCCAACTAAATAACTATTTTTTTTAAACAGTGAGCACCCTAGGGTCTCACAGTCATAGCCCAGCTGGTAAGAGATGTTTCTTTACACGTCACCTTTATTTACATGTGGGCGGGGCCATCTCCGTGTCCAGTCGACTGGATGCTCGTGCTCTCCTGTGACCTGTCTGTTGTGAGCCCCGTGCTCCTCAGGCTGGGTGTGACCTGTGCAGGCAGGTTTCAGCAGGGACCATCCTGATAAGCTCCCCAGTGTATATCAAAGTCTCCTAAAGATTGTATCTCACAGGGGCTGCACGCATATGTTGGTTATTAGGTCATAGGTGTCAGGTCGCCTGATAGGATCAGTTTGTTCTTTATGATAAGCCATCGGCTTTATCCCTCTGCACCCATCCCTCTATTGGAAACTGATGGCACTGGGTCAGATAGGGCTGATATTTCCAACAGAGTGTGTGTATGTGTGTGTGCATATATGTGTGTGTACGTTCTTCTGTTGGAACAAGAGGAAGTACTCTGAAATGGAAAGTCTTTGGTTGAATATTGACACTAGTGTTATTTCAACTTGTTTTAAACAGTCTTTATGCAGTAAAGACGCTTTGTGGGTCATAGGAACTGAATGATCTATTGTGTACCTGAATACCTACGATTAAGACTTTACAATTCTGTAATACTGCACCATTAAGGGTTAGGTGTGGAGATGTCTCAGAGCATGTGGGTTACTGGGTTTGAATTTGTTATTTTACTGTCATGGAATACTTAAAAAAAATAGCAAAATCACAACATATTACGAAATATTTGTTCAAGATGTAGCCTATAAATATTCTGATCGCAGCTCTGTTAAAAAGTCATTTCATTCCTTGTGGAGGAACCCAAATAGTTACCACCTAACTATAAAGTTTGCCAATGGCACTTTTTAGCATATTTTAACTCATCTCTTTGGTTTTACTAAGCTTCAAAGTCTTGATTTACCCCCATCGCTCTCAGCAAGCAGTTGTAACAGGCTCTGAAAGGAAAGTGTCCACTTCCTGTCCAGCACCACAAAGCAGACACAGTTAGATTAGCTGGTGAGCACTTCTGAACATTTAGCTGCTAAACGAGTGGTGTGAAGAGAATAGAGTATTGGACTTACGTTCACTGTCTGAAAATTAAATTAATGATCACATTGCACCAAATGTGCTAGATGCACTAGATACAAAGATGAAAAGGGGAGTAATATTGTTTATTTATTTATTGGTTTATTGCGATCTCAGTGGTTGTGGTGAAAAAATGAGTTGAGCATAGCACGGCTCATAATACAGGCACTGTGTTATGAAAATCAATAGAAGTACACAAACAATACCTTATCAGCTCAGGCCAAGGTATCTTTAAACATGCGCACCATGTGATAAGCATTGTTAAAATGCTGCCGATGAATCCTCCATAAATACCATCAGTGTCACGTTACAAGGAGGGTCCAGGTATGAGGATGAGTGTGTGCTGAGTGTGTATTGTTCTACAGGGACTCTTTATGTTGTGAAATTGTATCCCAGCTTTTTCTGGAAATCAGGAGCGCTTATTTATCTTTAACCTTCATCACTTTAAAGCAATAATTACTGGAAACATATGCTCTGAGAAAATGTCTTGTTGAATTTTCCAATACTGTAAGTTCAGCTCCAGTTGCACATTTTTTCTGTGTTTTTCATTCAAGTTATTATGTAATCTCATGGGGGAAAAAATGTGTGTGATTGCTTACATATTGTTGTCTGTTTAGGATTAGGGTATAAAAGGATAAAAGCAACTTAAGTTTCCCCACTTAGGTCAGTGAAATGTAAAGTAAATGAAGTATATATCCATTTAAATCCGGCTTTTTGGTTGCATTTTTAATGATCTATTTTTACATCCACATCTCTTAAAACACATTTTCAGCTTTTCATTAATAATCGAAGAAATGAGACATGCTTATAAATAAATTATATATAAATAAGTTCAACTCTGCATTCGAACAAAACATTGTGAAAGGTTACGAGCATTGAAAACAATTCCAGGAATAAAAACTATGTGTATTGTGTGTGGTAGTTTCATCAGCATCGTATCATTGTGTTCTTCATCGCTTGTAGGAATTTTCTGTATACTGTTCTGCTTTACCTGTAAATAAAAAAATATGGTAGGATGTGGATAAAATCAGTGAAGAGAATGATAATGGGCACTGTTTGGTCATGTGACAAAAGGCACTGAAATGTAAAGTGGTGAGATCAGCAACTGAAGGAGTGACTGCTGACGTGGAGTCGCCCGTTGAAGTCAGCTAAATTACCATCCATTGCATCAAGGTAGCTGAGAATAGCAGGTCATGACTGTATATCAGAGTATTCATACTAGTGGTTACATCAATCATAAGGCACAGCGTTAGACTAAATGACAAAGCGGAGTTAGTTTCTTTAAAGCATGCTCAGTTACAGCTGCGGTTGTATCTCCTGGTCCCTGTGAAATCACTAAAAATATACAGAACACTACCACTTGTTAATGCTACGACCCATTAAACATTAGCATACATACTGCGACTATGTATTTTCATCATCTTTGGATTATTTCAGGAAATTGCTTCTTTACATACACATATACATGTGATTTTCCTTTTTTTTCACGGATCCAACAAGTTAAGACCACATGACATATATATTCGTTTTCTCTTTAAAAATAGTAATAATAGAATGGCCAGTGAATTTTTATATTGTTTTTATATCACCTCGGATTAAAGAAGTTATTGGAGACACAAAGTTTTCAAAAAGGAAAATTATGCTTCTTTAACTTTTTCATCATAAGTGCCGCTTCCTTTGTAAGCTGCCACGTAGCCACTGGTGTCTGGGATGTCCTCGCGGCCGGCCTTTCCTTTTCCTTTGCCCGACTCGTCGAACCGCTCCTTGTGTGCTCCGGTGTATTTGGTGGTATCGGTCAGTCTGTCCACTGCGGCTGCCTTTGCCACTTTCTGAAAGTAATAAATGTTGAGTGGAAGTTTTACTGATATAACAAACAGACTGTTTCACTCTTTTGTTCAGTAAGTTAAAAGCATAAAAGCACACACAGACACACTCTTTAACTCCAGAAAGTAAACCATATTGATGTTGTAAAAGAATATTTTATGAGAATTTAAAGCTACAATGTGTCAGATTTCTTTAGCAACATTCAGTCAAGATGAAATTAAGAACAACAATATACAGACAATAATGCACACGCCGGTAATGTTTTCAGTTATCATTTTGTTAGAAAAGAAAACGTGAAAAAATGGCCATGAATCTCATTCAAACAGCAATGAAAGATGTTCTCTTCTTATTCCAGTGATCTGGTTAATCAGAGCACTATATAATATAACTTTAGCAGGATCCATGAGGGCCGTCTCAGGATGTTGCGTGCTTGAGGGTGGGGTTTGTTGCAGCTGATGAAATACTCACAGTGATGCCAACGTTGGCGGGCTCTTTACCAACAATGAGACCGTAGACCTGCTGAACCGCCTCCTCTTTGCTTTTGCCTTTGAAACGCTTTGGAGCCAACTCCGTCAGGGCCTGGTTGAACTGTTCAAATGTGATTACACGAGCTGACTTTGCCCTGAGGAAACAACACAGTGTCCGGGCTGGATTATTTCATCACTACTATTACATGCATTGCCATGAACATTTATACAGATACTCGTGGCGATCCTGTGACTCTTCCACTCATGCACCCATGGCAATAACATTTTAGGTTTTTAGTAAAATCTGGACTGATTGCCATAAACTTTCACTCAGATGTCCCTGATGTCCAGAGAACTGAATGATTTTAACGTTTCATCTGGTGTATGATACCTGAGGTTAGAATTTTTATCTTTTTAATGTTCAGTTTGTTTTCGCAAAATTAATGACTTTTAGCATCATCATCACAGATGCAATTGTTGCAGTGACGTCTGACTCTCGATGCTGTGATATGAATGTTTCAGCTGCGGAAGGTCGCGCCTGAACAGAATCTTACTTGACTTTGCTGAAAACTATGTCAACATCTGTAGTGGTAACGTTCTTGCCGTCGATGATGTGGCAGTCCTTGCAGATCTTAGCAAAGTTCTTCCCGTTCATTTCTTTCCCTGTGGCCTTAGTGTCTCCATGGACTGCGAACTTCTGGAAGGAGGTCTGCACCTCTGCCACAGACACTGAGCCTTCAGCCATGCTGACAGACACACACAGAGGATACACGCATGATCATCTTGATAGTATCATATGGTCACATATTATCACAACGCTGAAATAGCCCCTCAAAGATTTACGAGGCAACACCCTTACTTTGCTTGATGCTCATTAACTTTCTGCCCTCGTAAGAACATTTTGGGAAACTACAGTACTTACACTAATTGATTATGAATCTATTAGCTGATTGATGACGGGTGTGCCAAGGAACCGCCACCACTGTGGTCAGTCTAAGTGAACATTTTCTCCCTCCCGCTTAAACACACACACGCACACACGCGCACACACACACACACTCATACACATACACACTTTCACATCCCATCCATCATTATATCTGTGTTACTCAAGCTGCACTCAGAACAATTTAATTCAATCAGCTCAGTTTCCAAATGGCTGCTCTGCTGTTCAGTCTGCAGCAAATGAACAAAAATGCTCTTTCGCTTTCTCTTCTCCTCCACTATGCTCTCTATCACAGGATGGTTAGGATGTGCATTCAGTGAGGTTCATAGATATGAATTTTTTAATAGAAATGCAACCAAAAACAACTAAATCTGTGATTATTCATGTGAAATGTGAAAGAAATGCATCTAAATGAAAACTGTAGATCCAGATGATTTCCTCGTGGCTACATGTCCCTTAATAATAATAAAAATCTATTTCAGAATATCCAATACACATTCTGTTACAGCTAAAAATACAGACATGAATACATAAATATATCAAATGATTTATCATTCCAAACAATAAGACATCTAGGTATGGCAGTAAATATCCAGTCCTTTCTTTTCTGCTGTTTTCTCCACTGCCTCCTTGTTGTTATCAGTGCTCTGACACGATGGTGCTGCAAACCAGAAAGTAAAGTGTACCTGCTGCCGTAAACAGATGGACGCTGTGTAAATATTGAGGGAAATCCTGATTCGTGCAGAGCAGGTCGACCTCTTCGTCCTCCTCCTCTTTCTTCTTTCTCCTCTTCCTCTCCTCCTTCCTGCCACTCCCAGACTCTCTCACAGTGACGACAGAGATGGAGAGATGCAGAGAGGCAGGAGGAGAGAGGGAAGGGGAAGGGAAAGGGAGGAGGGAGAGAGTACCGACCAGCACAGTCGATGACATCATGGGCTGTCAGCCTCCCTTGTGTCTTTCAGTCTCATTAGCTCCTCGCTTCAGTGTGCAGACTAGCCTCTGTGAAAAGATTTATCACACTCTGTTTATTTCTTTTTTTTTTATAATCATTTTATATTATCAGTTTTTATTTATTTCTGTTCATAATTTGAGACATATTGAGACATAGTTGGATATTTCTTCCATGGCACTACATAAATAATCACATTTTTCTTTGGATTCTCACCAGAGTTTTGATGTTTCCACCCTTTCCGGCCCTGGTTAACACATACCTCAACTCACAGCTATCTGTCATGCCCATTAGCCATTGCTCCCCAACCCTCTTTCTGTCTCTTTTACTGTCACTGTCACAAGAGCCCTCTTGTCTGGACAAAGATGAGAGCAGCCCTTCAGAGGACAAAGAGCTCTGACAACAAAGAGCTGACATATTACAGGAAAGATTATCCCATCTCACAGCTTCATGTCGATCAAAGTGAACGTCAGATGATGAATACAGAGCGGACCTTTCTGCACGCTGATGGGAGTCAGAACGTTTATGCAAGTAATTAGACTGCTGGGACGTTTACCTACTATCATCAAGCAGACGCTGCATTCAAAACAGTGTCGTGTCTTTCCAAAATGAAACTTTGTTGAGAAATCACACACATGCACACATGCCAAATTACTAGACATTTCTAAGAATCAGTGCAGTACTCAATACAAAAACATTATGATGAATGGTTAACACATCTGTGCTTATCTTAGCAGTGCACAAATAGCATAAATCATATTTCAAAGGCCAACAAAATATATAAAGTTCTGTGAAACAGATCCACTTGTTTTGTCTTTCTTCCTGTGATTGGAGAGTAAAAAGTATGTAACTGCATCCTTTAGAGTGAACAGTTCCCCGGCATCAAAGTCCTGCACTGACTATCCCACATAGAGTATGTTATAGGTAAACTACTATACCCAAAAGTTTGGAAGCAAGATGATATTAGTACAGTCTATGATCTTATGACCCTAAAACTGAGCCCTTCATTTCTTTTGTTGACATTTATTCAGCGATGGTCTGGTAACATTAATGTATACCTACAGGTAAATTGAGGAAAATGGTGCATGTCAGTGAAAGCAAAGTGTGATCATGCAGTAAATACATCCCAAAATACATGCTGTTTGTGAACAGAAACTTGAAGTTGCTTCCAAACGTTTTGCCTGTTGTTTATGTATACATGTGCACTTATAATTTAAACTTTAAGTAATTTCACAGGCTTCATAATGTTGACCTCTGGTGCTGCTTTGTTTTTACTTTGCATTGTTTTTCAGGTTTTCAACGGGCTTGTGTGTCCACCCACATACTGATACTGATGCTCAGTGTTTTGTTCACATGGTAAACAGAGCAAGTTGTTTTGACATCAGGGGCCATCATGAAACTCACTGCTCAGTCAAATGGAAAGGCAAAGCATGTGAAGGACTAAGTGTTCCATTTTGGAAATATAAACCTTATTTCCACTTGGAAATATTAACCTTATTTATTTTCTAACAAAACTAATCAGTTATGTTAGTTAAAGGGGAATTCATGTCAAACAGTGGAGCCCCCATACTTGTGTTTTATATAATTGGCACTCTGAACTTAAGTGTCAATCAACCTTGTTAAATGAATATAGAAAATGTTCATCCTGTCACAGACAGCAGTATTGAGGGACCATCTTATTTTTAGTTAAATACCAGGATAAATCTTTAAACGAGATTTATTCAATCATGTTCTCAGTAGCCTGTATTTGTTTTTATTTAGCTGACAACTTACTTGACCTTTCTGTATGAGTTGAAATTCCAGCTTGTTCAGCAGATTCCTTCATGGTTGCAGACCTCAGTATTTTCACACACATGCTGGAAAAAGGGTTCCGTGGGAAGACGTCACCTGTTTGCTTACAGTGGAAACAAAGACTGCCCTTTAAATATCAGACGTCTGCCTTGTGTCTGGTTTGGAAAGGAGTCTGTGCACACGTATTCTTATCATCAGTGAGGATTCATCAGCAAACTGACTAAACAACTGATTTGATCTGTTTTTCTCATACTCGTCTCATCCAACATCACCATGGCCATGGAGTCCGGCTTCCCTTTACCACCAGATGATTACTGTCAACTGTGTGTGGACGCACTGAGAGACCCGGTCACCATCCCGTGTGGTGACACCTACTGCCTCGAGTGCATCAAGATCTACTGGGACCAGTTCGATCACATGGGCGTCTACAGCTGCCCGCAGTGCCGCGCGACCTTCACGCCGCGGCCCGTGCTGAGACGCAACCTGCCCGACGTGAACCACGAGCTGCAACGCCATCGTCCGGAGCTCACACCTTTCCCTGACATGCACCGGGAATCCTTCTGCGATTTCTGCGTAGGCCGCCGCAACAGGGCGGTCAAGTCGTGCCTCATGTGCCTGGCCTACTACTGCGAAACGCATGTCAAGCCGCATTACGAGTCGTCCACCTTCAAGAGGCACAAGCTGGTGGATGAGACGGGCCACCTGGACAGGAAAATCTGCCCCCAGCACGAGAAGGGCCTGGAGCTGTTCTGTCGCTCTGACCAGATGTGCATCTGCGTGCTGTGTACAGTCAGAGAGCACCGCAGCCACAACATCACCTCAGCAGAGGAGGAGCGCATCGAAAAGCAAGTGAGTCCGAAATGTTGATGAATGCGTGATATATTGGCCTTCATAGAAGCTGTGTGAAAGGCATTTAAAAGCCCTGAACATCTTTAAAACTGCCAGTTGTGAAGTCAAAATCTCCTATTTTATCAACCTCATACAGATGAAAAATTTTCTTGCTCTCTGACACTCACTGTCTGAGGCTCTCCTCACATTTTATTCATATGTTCTTCCAACAGAAAGTCCTGGTGGTTACCCAGTCTGAAGTCCAGCACATCATTCAGGAGAGAATGAAGGAGCTGCAGGAGCTCAAACATAATGTGGATGTTCTCAAAGTAAGATCAGACGTTGCCTATTCCGACATGACCATTGTGTGTATGTGAAGTATGTCATTTGTGGGAAGTGATTTTGAACTAACTTTCCTCTCACCGCACCCCTTTTCTAAAAACCCCTCCACAACTGGATTTTGTCTTGTAGAGTTGTGCCCAGCGAGCACAGGCTGAAAGTGATAAGACATTCCACGAAATGCTGCAGGCGGTGGAGCGCTGGAAGGCTGAGATCCACCAGATGATAATGGCCAACATGCAGTCGGCGATGTCGCAGGCTGAGGGCTATGTGGACCGCCTGGAGCAAGAGATACTGGAGCTGCAGCGGAGGGACGCCGAGCTGCGGCAGATCCTCGAGACAGAGGACAACATTCACTTTTTACAGGTATTGAAAGATCGGAGCAATAATGTGATTGATGTCACCCTAGATTTGCCAGATAAAAGTTGCCTGCGCACACTTGGGTGTAAGGCAGCAATACTGATACATTAGACACTAGAATCTGTTGTGGTAATGTCATGATCTGTCCTGTGTGTGTGGTTTTCATGTCTGTACTGTTTTGATTTAAGTTTACATGTGTCATGTTGTTTAGTTATGTCTCGTCATGTAGAGTCTTCACGTCTGTCTGGTTTCGGTTATGTCTTGTCTTGTCAAGTTCCATGTTTGTCATGTTTCTCGGTCATGTCATGTTTTATTTTGAAATCTCCCTCATGTTTCAGGTCCCTGTACTTCCTGCCTCAGTGTGTTTCCCGCCTGTTTGATTGTCTGCCCCGCCCTGATTGTGTCCACCTGTTCCTTGTTACCTCATATATATAGTCCGTGTCTTCCCTTGTCTTGTTGCCAGGTTGTGAAGTCATGTTTTGTGTTTCATGTGCCATGTTTCATGTTGGTCTTGCCTTTTTTAAGTTTTCATAGAGAGTTTAGTTTCCCAGTTTTTGGATCTTGTTTTGCTTTTTGGAAAGATTCTTTTTGTTGAGGAATAAAACCCTTTTTTGAACCTTGCTCCAGAGTTTTTGGTGTCCTGCTTTTGGGTCCCGCCTTGCCTTGCCTCAGTGAATCGTAACAGTTGTCAGCTGTCATTTTTATTCTTTTTTTTTTTTTTTTTTTTAAATCAAGGAGGAATCAGCTACAGATGTTTATGTTCTTTTGTTACTTCCATTTGTGTTTCTGACATGTTGTTATTATTATGGAGCTCCTCTTTCTGATTGAACAGAATTTTCCTACCCTGTGCGTCCCTCCTGAGGCCATGGTGCCCAAAGTGCTCATCAACCCTCAGTTCTCCTTTGGAGAGATGAGCAAGACAGCCACAGAGATGAAGGAGCATTTGGATGACATCTGCAAGAAGGAACTGAGCAAAATCTCCAAGACAGGTGTGTTTGTGGTAGATGACATTAACAAAATATCTTTATACTGTGAAAGATGTCATGTGTGGCACTAACAGGCTGACCTAATGCTGTATTCACAGTCAGTGAAACCCCTGTGTACATACTTTTGCCCAGAAATGGGGACAAACGACTCAAAAGTGAGTGTTATTTCATTTATTTCATTCTGTATTAACTGGAAGAAACAATTAAATAAACTGCACCACAAAATAATATGTGTCCATGTTTTCATATCCAAACAGTTCCTTCCAGAGCTGATTTTCAGGAGCCAAAAACCAGAGCAGACTTTTTGAGATGTGAGTAAAGTGTTTATGCTTCAGTCCATTTGGAATATCATAATTTTCAGAAACAAAGTGACTAATTTGACACGCGTGTTTGTCCTAGACGACAGCAACCTGTTTTTATGTTTATAACATACCATTCTCGGATACTAACAACAAATGGGGCAAATGAATGAATGGATGAATGAATGAATGATCTGTGGCTGTCTCTTCTCAGACTCCTGCAAGTTGTCCTTTGATCCAAATACAGTCTATAAGGAGCTGGTCCTGTTGGACGGGAACCAACGGGTCATGCGGAAGAAAACAACCCAGTTTTACCCAGATCACCCAGATCGCTTCGATGGCTTCTCCCAGGTACTGTGCAAGGAGCCGCTGACGGGTTTCAGGTTTTACTGGGAGGCAGAGTGGAGCGGGGAGTTTTCCATCGGGGTCACCTATAAGGGCATCAGTCGCAAGGGCAAGAATTCGCACAGCCTCCTCGGCTACAACGACAAGTCCTGGAGTCTCCTCTGCTCAGACTCAGGCTACTCAGCCTGGCACAACAAAACAGACCGAGACCTCCCGAATGCTCCCAGAGCCACACGACTGGGCGTGTACCTGGATTATGCAGGCAACACCGTGGCCTTTTACTCCGTATCAGAGACTATGGAGCTCATCCACAGATTCAAAGCACAGTTCAGCGAGCCTTTGTATGCAGGTTTTGGTGTGGGCTCTTCTGTTATTCTTTGCCAGCTGAAGCAGAATCCCACGCCTTACTAAGACTTAAAAATCAGAGAAGTTGTGGGAAGTGCATTGTGAAGATACAAAACACTGTAGTACAAAACTGTATGATACAAGTAAAGTTATAGTCTGCAAATATAATCACCGCTCTTGTTACCAGATTCTGTATTTCCCTGTAATAGATCATCTCACTGAAATTTCAGCATACATATAATACTGTATATAATGATTTAATACAGACCTTGTGAATTAATTATCTAGTCCTCTAATGTAAATACCAGAGGGAAGACATTGATGTGCTTAGGAGCATTAACATGCTGTAGCTAAAATCCTCATGCTGTTTTAATTTCAAATTCAAGTTTCTATTGTCTAACAGAGCGGAACCTAAGGTGTGACATAAAATACAAAAAAAAATCTTGACAACACTTGATACACATGACACATAATAAAATGTGTATATATATACCGTATTTTCCGGACTATAAGTCGCAGTTTTTTTCATATTTTGGCCGGGGGTGCGATTTATACTCTGGAGCGACTTATGTGTGAAATTATTAACACATTATTACCTGTATATCTTTTCACGTGTTATTTTTACACTAAACCGCAAGAGGGCGCTCTAGGATGAGGCTGACGTAAGCGACGTAGAAGAAGAAGCGCCACATCTTCTACCTCCGGAGTTAGCGGAGTTGTTTAAAAGTGAGGATTAAGATTTCATCGGATTTTAGTTATTGGGAGTGACACGGATGGTTTGCAAAACTTCTTAGCATGTTATTTATGCTAAA
>JBAJHX010000051.1:9762015-9773879 GCA_037176925.1 Amniataba percoides
ACACACACACACACACACACACACACACACACACACACATATATATATAAATATATATACATATATGAGAACATATTGATGTATTTGGACAAATATTCTGAAATCAGGTCGTTAAATGTGGTTATTTCAACTGCTGCATTTGTACATAATGCAAATAGAAATACATTAAACACAGCCTGTTTATGGAAAATTGCACTAACTGCACAGTTTCCCCACCCTATAAAGATACAGGACAGTTGGAACAAAGCCTGTCATGACAAATACCCAGACATTTACTGGGGCCAAAGCGAAATAAATGTCATTTGGTATCACTCTCAACAAGAATCCAGAAACTGCCAATGGGACCTGAGACACAGCTGTGTACACCAGATTAATCAAAATGAGATTGAAAGCCCTTTTCTTTATGTTGTTACCCCTGTTTTGGTCTCTCTGTCCATCCCCCGGTCTGGGGCGTTTCAGAGCACTGAGAACTGAAAAGCAGCAGAAAGCCATCAACAACAGAAAGACCTGATACAAAACTGCTATCATAAAGAGGAACCATTTGTGTAAATTCAAAGCTGCACCAACACTGGATATCGTCACCACTGTTAGCCAAGAAACGCAGCAGCTGGTCACCCTGTACCTCAGAGGTTTACACCGAAGGAATATTAAAGGATGGACAGTGGCTCGGTACTGTTCCAGACAGATAAAGGTCTGCACCAGAGGACGCATGATAATGAACATCATGAGTAAGAGATGAAATACATTAGTGAAGATATATCCTGATAGGTATTCTCTCAGGAAATGCCAAATTCCGGAGACGCTGAGAAGGATCTCGACCACGACCTGGTTGAGAGGGATTAAATCGCGGGCTCTTGTGTTCCACTCGTTATCAGCCACAGGACGTAGCCGTTGGCGGGGAGACCAAAGAGAAGGTTTGCTGCATATGCAACTCCTTTCAGAGCATTCCCCACAGTCTCCACTGTGTTTTCTTCACGGGACACCCACAGTGGAGTTATGGCTGTATGGTTGATGGTGTATATCATTTTGTTCCTGCTAATAATAAACACATTAATCAATACTGAGCAAAAGAACATATTCATGTTGTGGATGCATGTTTAGTTATTCAGAGATGGTCAAAATCACACTGTGAGTGTTTACGGTATCATATCATCATCAATAAATAACATAAGAAATGGCACATACAAATATTTTGCAGTTATAATAATTACAAGTCTTATTCTTTATTTCTTTTCCTCACAAATAACATTAATTACCGGTAGTTTGTTCACTTGTAAGAGACTATTAATTCTGCACTATATACATTACAATTTAATTTAAATAAAAGATGTTTTTATATTTTCAGCTTTGTATAACTTTTTCATAACTCCTTTAACTGTCATTACTTATGTATTCTGTCATGAAGAGTAACACTCATTAAACATATTTCTAGTTGAAATTGCATACACTGTGCACCATTTAACTTTCTAGTAACATAAAATAAAATTTTCCTACCTGGATGTTGATTCATCGACCACTTTTCTTGAGTTACTGACCACTGGAACTGACACTGGCTAACAGAAGGATCATTAGTCTCTGTTCTCTTAACCCACATGATTTGCAAGAGAAATGATTCAAAAATACAACACTGCTTTACATAATTGGCACTTAACGCACACGAAGCATAACCATGGGCCCGATATGCAAAGTTACAGGTGTTGGAAAAAGTCAATCAGAAGACTTCTATAAAAAAATGTTGGCAGCCGCTATATTGTTCATACTTAGTGCAATAGTATTGTTGGCAAACCACTGACAACCCTCGTTGTGTAAAGTAGATATGTAGATTTAAACACCAGCTGAAATATGTTTTTCTGACAGCAGCCCACATTAAACTTGAATGAAAATGTAATGAGACTGATATCACATTTAAAATATGAATGGCACTTTTTATTTGATTAATTTCTATTTTATCATCTCTGCACTGTAGAAGTTTGCTAAAAAACATCCATCCATTTTCTACACCTGCTTTATCCTCACACGCAGGGGGTGCTGGAGCCTGTCTCAGCTGTCATTGGGCGAGAGGAGGGTCACAGCCTGGACTGGACGCCAGTCAGTCACAGGACATAAAAAGACAGATAAACCACTCACACCTAGGGGCAAGTTAGAGTCGCCAATTAATCTAACCTGCATTAGATTAGATTAGCTTGGCAGAAATTGAATGCAGTATTCATCTTTATGTTTTTTGAGCATCATTCATTAGCCTTTCTGCAGTTTCCCAAAACAAATACACCAAACAACAGCTCGAGAGAGAGGGCCTTTTTTAACGCTTTTGTATTTACCACCATATGCTGGTGTTTTCGTATATACGCTTGGAAAACACTCTTCTTATGTTAATAGTTACAGACCTGTCTGTCTTCTGTCATTTCTTTCCAAAACACTTGAGAGTTCTGTCTTTACTCACTTTTTTGGGACAGGTGCCACACAGGTGGCAGGACAAAGCTCCAATCAACAAAATCATGTCTGTTTGCTGTTCTGGCTTCACAATGGTAAAACATTTTATGTCTTTCTAAATATAGTTCCTAGAGCATATACAGCCCAGTATATTGATGATGTTGATGTACCTTTCTTGCAATTTTAGGTTTGTATGCACATGATTGAATGAACGTATTGTAAGTTTCTTTAGATGAAAGCCTCAGCCAAGTGAATGTGATGTACTGAGGTGAACTTTCATGGATTATTATGCAGTAACCTGACATCCATTTTCCAAACCTAAGCAGGGTCACGGCGGCTGCCGTCTATCAGAGCAGAGGGAAAGCAAAAAGTAGAGCGCAGCCTGAAAACACGTTTTAAATGGGTTGAGCCTTATTTTGAGAACTCCTTTTGTGATGGAAGAAAATGTCCATTTCACAGCCTGTTTACTTACCATTGTTTTTGCAGTGTATTTGATTATGTCAGAAGTAAACCAAGTAATAAGAGCCTGTGTGCCTATTTGTGCAGCAGTTCTCCTCTTTACTTTACTGCTGCGTGACTCGCTCTGGACACTGTTCAACTCTCTACCAGGTTTGAATCATTGCTGTGAGCTGCATCTAAACTTATTGCAAAGATTTCTTGTTGTGTTACTGTGCATTTTTCACCTGGTAATAGCAAAACCAACATGATCAAAGAAACATTAAATGTCAGGTAAAAACTCTCCGAAGCTGTGATTTTTTTTTTCTTCTTCTTCTTCTTTTCAGTCACAAAATGGACACCTCCGCTGCAGAAAACAGTTCATCAAGCTTCCCGTCTGTAGCCGGATCTCATAATGTGCCTTTGGCCGTGGCTTCAGCTTCAGTCAACAGCATCCTGAGTCTTCCTTTGAATGGTTATGTTGTGTGGCTGATATTGGCAGGTGCCAGAGAGACTTTGGCCTCAGACTTCTTCTCTCTCAACTTGGCGTTATCAGAGATCTTTTTCTCTTTGTCCAGCATATGGTATTTTCTTTTCACGTTGTCTGAAATACACTTCTGTTTTGAAGTCTTTATGTTCTCGCTTGGCGTTATCTTCACAGCCCGCCCACTCTTCCAGTGTTGCATTTGTGCCGAGTGCTATGTTGGGGTTGTTCAGTCTGTGTTATTTCTTCGGTTTAAACCCTTGAGGTACAGGGTGGGCTGCTGTTGTGTTGTCTGGCTGATTACCTTGGCTTCCTGTATCTACTCTAGGTACACCTTTACAGACCCTGTGCATCTTTATGGGTTTTTCGCACAAAATGTTCTCTTCTTCTCCATCATGTTCTTCTGCTGCCTGTCAGTCCTCAGAGCTCTGAAACGTCCTGGGCCGGGAGAAAAACCGACAGAGAAAAGGAAAAACAATGCAATGAAGAACAGGGCCTTTAAAATCATTTTGTTCATCATGATTTCCATGGCCATTAATTTCTTTTTGTATGTGGCTGCTATTCCACTTCAATGTTGCATGGAGTTTATTAAATTTTCAAATGTCCTCACCATATGCACAGCCTTAGCTTTGCTAACAGGGTTTGTTCAGCCCCTCCTCTACCTCCACAGGGCCGGAAAACTTTTCTGCTTAAGAAAGTTCTAATTAAAAACTTTCTGTTGATAAAGCTGCATGTGTATATACTGTATATTGTAATGTAACATTGCTGTAGTGTTTCCTGGTTCCTGGTGATTTGGGTTTTAATTTGTGTTACAATAATAACCTGCACACTTTTTCTTTTGGATTTACATGTCTTTAATGTCAGTCAGTGATCTTGACACTATTGAGGGTAAACAGTAGTGTAAATAATGTAAACAAGTATTTCACTGTGTACATTATTCTAATGGTGGCATCTTTTTTCATTGGTTGTCACAGATTAACAGAGCAATAAATCTTGTGCATTTCAATAATCAGGATTTAGTGTATTCATTAATGTTTCATACATAATGTGATGATGACAGAAATATTTCCCTCACGAATGTGAGATTTAGAAACACAAACACAAACTTTTTACACCCAACAGTTCAGCTTACATACTTAGCACCTTGCTACATTGCAATACTTACTGCACTGACACTTTGGCATTACAATACAAGGTGGATGCAGTTCGTACAGGATACTGGGCTGACAGCTGTGCCTGGTACCTCTATTAGGGACTTGTGGAAAAGCAGCATTAGTAAATGCATAGATGTACTGTTTGACAAACAGGATAATGTCCTTATATAAGACAGTAAGTATTTATGAAAGATACTTATGGATATATAATATACATGAACTGTAGGTATGAAAATTGCGTTCTTTAAAAAGCTGGAAAAATATGAAACAGGTTAGCAAACAGGTGCGCGCGTGACTCCCATTACTAAAAAGACCTGCACCAGGGGAGGGGAAAAGGGGGAGAAGCAGCAATATGAAAAGAAGAGCTTTTCATAATATCTTAGTGATCATTGTGTCGGTTGTGGCAACTTACCTCTTTTGGTGTGTTATTATTTTATCCAATCTAAACACTTGGACTTCACATTTTAGGACAGAACTCTCGAGAATTTGTATTTTTGTTACTTATGTCAGTGGGTTAGTTCAGCCACTGCTGTACCTTGGGAAGACTGGAAAATGTTTCTGCAGTACAGCTGCACGGGGATAGTGTGAGGCTCATTATAGTTGTATGTGTGTGGATGTTCAGCAGTGATCAATGGGAACGATACTTCTTTATGGTGAAGCGAATCTGATGTCACAAGTCTTTATTCTTGTATACTTGTAAAGTGAAGATGAGTCATGTGATGATGTCTGGTAAAGTCACCGACTTAATATCTGTGGTGCTGTTCTGCTACTTTTCTGTCTCTAAACAAAACTGGACCAGGACAGAGGGAAAAGGGAAAAGACATGAAGAGAAGAGCTTTTCGTACTATTTTAGTGATCACTGTGTAATTTGTGGTAGCATACCTCTTTTTATATGTTTTTTTTTTAATCTAGGAAAAAAATGGGTTCCAATTCAGTTAAATAATGTCAATAAATGTTCTCCAAATCATATTTGGAATCTTACTTATATATAAGATAATGTTGTATTGTATAGCTCTTGCAGTTAAATGGACAATAAGTTAGAAAAACTAAGTGCATCTGTACAAATGGCTGTCATTTTGCTGAGATACAATTGTCACTTTTGCTGTTAGATGTTTGCATTTGTTGTGGTATTTTTATCACATAATGGACAACTGGAAGCTGTTTCATTTCTTTGATTCCAAGATGAAAACATTCAGATTACATTTAGATTTGACTTTAATTTAATATAAACAATAGTATCCACATCTGAAAAGCCAGCAACACTGCAAAACTTTGCATAATACCAGCCATGTTAAAAGTACAACACAACTGAGCAGCTTAACATCTTGTGTTTTTTAAAACTATTAAGTAGGTGGAGCTGAATTGTTATTTGATCTATCACTAAGTGCTCAAAATCACCAAATAAAAAGTGTGATTTTAGTGTAAAAGCCTCAGTTCATTCCCACTAGATGGCACTATTTACTTTCTTTGTCAGTTTGTTACGTCATTCTTTTTTAAAACAAAAGGTCTCACCGAAACATGCATCTTTTATGCATTTTCATTTGATTACAGAAACAAGAACATTTTGTTTAGATATTCTGTATTGCATGTTGTTTGAACAGTCATTTTTGTATTACAATCCACAACTTCTTGAATCTGGGCTTCCCTTTTTAAAATGGGCAGTGTATAGACTAAATACATATGTCCAGGAAATGTACTGTACAGTATGTTTTTGTGTGAAAAATTGGTCACATCTACTTTCAAACAAACAAACCTTCCTTTGGTAGCCACACTTTAAAGTGCAAGTTCACTAATCATCTAAATGAACTTATAGGATTATCACTGAATAACTGAGATGGTACAAGACACTTTTATATTAAGCAGTTGTTACTGTGAAGGGAAGTCACACATGGGGTGTTAGATTGGACAGTTTAGCAGAGTCAAACAAAAGGAAGACATTTTAAAATGCTCATAAAAGGAGGAGTCGAGTGAGGACACAACACCGACTGAGTTTTCATACAGACAGTACAAGTTGCACATGAGGTTCTCTGCAACTTTAATTCTTTCTGTAAATACATTTTTTGTTATTTTCTGTGAAAATCATTTAATTCTGAGTTTGTCTGATTCTGTTTGCTTTCTTGATGCTTAATGATGCATAGGTAGGAGGGAGGTCAGTGGGTCAAAAAGGCTCCGGACCACAATCTTCCTTTTTACTTATTCTCTTTAATCAGCCAAGCTCTACACATTCAAATCATCTGGCTTACATTTCAGAGGCACAGTGAAGTCATATATAGAAATATAGAAATGTCATTTTTATATTGAGACAACAGAGGATGTGAGGGGACTTTTTCAGCCCAAAAGTAGCATCTGCAGTCATGCTCACATGCAGCATAGATCCACTGAAGCTTGATTACTTTGACCACATGGTTACAATATACATGCACAATATGTTAAACACAAGGGTATATAATTATTTCTTTGGACAAGGTTTTTACATTGTAAAACAGATCATGCATCTAAATAAAATGACATGGGCAAAATAACTTCATACAATTCATTACTTCATTAATCATATACAGAGACCAACCTGAAAATACTTGATATTCATTTAAACAGTTTTGCAGTACAATCTGTACTGTTCTGGCTATACAAGTTTTAAATCTAATGTTATATTGTCAAATTATTGAAATATTAATGGCAGTGTTTTCCATTGTTTTTTCAGTATGACAAATTATATTCAAATGATCATTTGCAATACGTAATAGACAGTACACAGCCAAACAAAAAAAGTTAGCAAGCTATTAACTAAAGTTTTTAGCAAAAAGTATGCAGCTGCTTATTTCTGGAAAAGAGCGCAATTCAAATTAGAAAGACTGCCTGCACTGTTCAGTTTATAGACAACCTCGCATTCGAGCTTCGCATCGCTGGATTTGTTCTTTATTTCTGTGACTTTAAAGACCTCGTAGGGAGGAATCAGTACTTCTCCTTCACTCTCCCCAATCTTTGAGTACGGTGATACGTCAGCACCAAAACATGTGGTGATCTCAAAACATGACTTGCTTCCAAATTTTTTTGCAACTTTGTACCCAAGCATTGTGCTCGAGGTAAAAGAGCCGAAGCGAATCTCTTTGTTGAGAACACCTTGGCTGAAGAAGAGGTCGACTCCGCGGTAAGCAGTGAGACACGCAGAGTTGCGAGGTTTGAGGGTCTGAAGAGCCTCGGTCAGGTAAAAGTGAAGCGCGTGGTACCTGAACGTGGTACTGTAGTCAGATTTCTGTGTTCGAACTGCATGATTAAAATCAGGATAGATTTTTGGATCGTTGAGGGTGTAAACATAGATGGCCATGAGGTCAGGCCGCGTTTTCTTTGAACGCTTCCATTTTTTTTTGTAGTATTGTTCTGCTTTACCCCAGGCCAGCCTGAAATTTTCATCATTGTTTTTCTCATTTGGCAGGTACTCTTTTTCCACCTTGTCCTTCATTTCGGATTTGCAATTCGTGTACATGTCATCAACAGATGCCGGAGCCATATCCAGAGAAATGACATTTGAAGGCTTTAAAAGAAAAGAAAACAAAATGTGTCATTAGAACAAATAATCTTTTGTTTTGCGGTCATCTTACCTACAGATATCAGTGAAATCCATCATCCGGTCTATACACTACCATTGCAATTTTTGTAGAGACTCCGAAAGTGATTAGCATTGCTGCCCAAACTGTCAGCGCTGCCATCTTCCACCACAGCAGAGGGTTAGTAGATTGAAATATCTCGTCTGGAGTCCAGCAAACCCGCCCGTCAGTGAACAGTCTCTGCAGTCTTCACTGGCTGAGAGGGTTCAGTACACTCATTTAATAAGCAGTTAAGGAAGTTAAACATTGTTGGTGTAAGAAAAGACTGCTCATTGGTTTCATAAAATAAGGAAGTGGCCATAAACGGTAACCCAAGGGCTTATCTTCACAGCATTTACATTACTGACGGCCCAGTCAGAACCACATGACTCTTCAACACCAATCTGCCATTGAAAGCACTGAGCTGTCGCACGTCTTGCTGCTTGATGCATGCATGTGTTGCAAGTTTGTATTTCACAGAGCAGATATTGTTCTTCATATTTATGTTCTGTCTTGTGCTGACAAACGGAGAACTTTCAAGTTCATGATTCAAGGAAAATTGAAGTGTGCAATAACTGAATTTGGTCTTGACAAATGTATACAGGTCTGAGTATTAAAGAACATCAAAATAACCCAAAAAAAAAACTTTCTTTGATTTGGTGTGGAGTGGTGACTTGTTAGATACAATATTTGTATAAGCTCATTTGTGTTATATAGTAAATGGACTTGAATTTACATAGTGCTTTTCTTGTCTCCACTCAAAGCACTTTACAATGAATGTAATTTACCTCATTCATTCACACAGAGTGAAGCAGAGACCTTTGTACAAGGTGCCATCCTCCTCACCAGTATCTCATCTAATACTCTCACATTTTCACTCTCACACACCCACCCACCAACTTTATCAGTAACTGTAAGTTGCATATCTATGAACAGTTCAGAAAGAAAAACATGCAAGTATTAGACAAGGCATGCTCAAAAAAGTATTTTATAATTATAGATATGCATAGTTTGACATGTACAGGAGACTGCTTAATTTAGAAAAGACAACAGTTCAAATTGGAAAGAATCTTTCTTGTGCTTTTCAGTTTATAGACCACCTCGCACGGTAGACGCTTCTGGTCGGACCTCCTCTTGATCTGTGTAACTTTAAAGACCTCGTAAGGAGGAATCAGGACTTCTCTCTCCATCTCCCCCAGCTTAGAGTACAGAGAGACATCTGCTCCCGAGCATGTGTAAATCTCAAAACATGACTTGTCTCCAAACCTCTCAGCACTGGGGTACCAGCCCATTGAGCTGGAGGTAAAAGACCCAAACCGAATCGCCTTGTTGACAACATCTTGGTGAAAGCAGGCGTCGACTCTGCGGTAGCCGGTGAGACACCTCTCCGCTTTAGGTTTGCGAGCATTGAGAGTTTGGAGGGCATCGGTCAGGTAAAAGTGGAGCGCGTGGTACCTGAAAGTGGTCTTGTACTTTTGTTTCTGGGTTCGAACTGCATCGTTAAAACTCAGATAGATTTTTGGTTTGTCGAGGGTGTAAACATAGATGGCCATGATCTGTTCTTTGCCCAGGGCGGTGGCGGGGTGCTTCCCCTTTTTAGGTCTCCATTTTTTGTTGTAGTATTTTTCTGCTTCACCCCAAGCCAGGGTGAAATTTTTGTCCATATTTTTCTCATTCAACAGGTCCTCCATCCTCACTCTGCACTCCATCTTGTCTTTGCAACCAGCGTACATGTCATCAACAGCGTTTGGAGCCAAATCCAGTGGAATTTGACTTTTTAAACCAGTTTCTGCACAGTTCTGAAAAAAAAGATCAATTAGAAAATAAAATATAATTTGATGAACTTATTAACTAATAAATGTATTCACAGATACATCACCTTTGCGATTCCTATGGAGGTGCCAAACGTCATCATTACTGCTGCACAAATTGCCTTAAGTGCCATTTTCCACCAGCACAGACACCTGCACACAAAAAAATGCCTCTATCAGCAAAGCTTTTGGTATTTCTGTGTGAATCATTCAGTTATCGCACATTTAAATCTACTGGCTTCCTCAAACAAACTGCAAATGGGGAAGAAGGGAAGGACTTTTTTTTCACTTACCACAGTTCAGCTCTCACATGGTGTGGTACATCATGATGTGTGGTGTCTTGGTGACTTGTGGGTCAACTCGTGAGCTGGCCTTTCACCAGCTGTAAATCATTTCAATCAGGGATGGGACCTTCATGTGGACTACACAGTCAAGTCATTCCTCCTAGTTTGTAATGAACTTTGTGTGTCTGGGCATCTAGGAATTATGCAGTTCTACCTAAAACCACGGCTCGAGACAGAGTACCTTCAGAGTTTTCTGCTTGTGATGTCAAAAACCTGCAGCTGTTGAAAATCCATTCAAATGTGGAACAATTAAGTCCAATCTGTCCACTGTTCTAAAGCAGTGCTTTTAATTTCACTCTGCCTTTTAAATGATGAGTACCATCATGATGAAAGATGTTGAAACTGGCCTGCTCTTTTCTTCAGGTAAATGGACACTGGAGCAGCTTGTGCGCTTGCTTCACAGGGCTGTATTTCTTACAACACAGAGGCAGTGAAAGACATGATGTGTGTAGAGTGCATAGTTGCTGTGTGAGCCGTTGCAACAAGGGAGGGATGGGAAGTTTTTCATAACTTGGATGATCGGTGGCTGTTTGTTCGCCAGTGTGTCTCCTCACTGACTGACACTCCATCAGACCTCTTTTGCCTTTGGCTTTTTTTTGTTGTAATTGTTCAGGTGTGGTGGACTGCAGATGGCCTCAGTAATGACAGCAGGTGGAGCCAGAGGACTCTTGTTTTTCATGGATTATCTGTTTCATGTACAACCATCAGGACATAGTAACAGTTTAAGCAAATATGATTTTTTTTTATGTATTCAGAATACTACAACTTTAATTTAAAAAAATATTACAAAGTTGCACAAAAGTATTTTGAGGCTGTATTTTTAAAACCACTCCTCATTTCCTACTTTATATTTCATGTTGTGTTTCCCCTAATAAAACACACCATTTTTTGATAAGAACAACCAACTATCTACAGTTTAAATCGCTCCTTGGTATCTTGGTGCTCTGTAGCTTGTAGACCACACTGCACCATGGGTCATTTGTCAAAACATCAGTGACTTTGAAGACTTCATAGGGAGGAATAAGCACCTGTCCCATTTGGTTTATAGCAGAGTAATGTGTTATATCGGCACCAAAGCACGAGATGATCTCGAAACAAGACACATTGCCATTAAAGTCAAACGACTGCTTGCTTGAAGCTCCCCAGGTGAAAGCACCAAAACGCATGTTTGTGTCAGTGACACTGATCAAAGCGTCTCCATGTCCTGTGATACGTGGCTCTGCAAGACGTCTGATTGTGGCGCAGAACTTGTATTGCATCCGTCAGGAAGAAGTAGAAGTAGTGGAAGGTAAAGCTGAACGTGCTGTACTTATCTTTTCCTGTTTTCACAGCTTTGTTGAAATCTTGCTGGATATTTCTCAGTTTTGTGTACATGTATATAACTGTAGCGTGGTCGTCTTCCAGGCCCTTGTGTGCAGGTTTCTTTGCACGTCTTTCAGCTAAGGCCCAGGCAAAACTGAATCTTCCATTAAAGTGCCACTCAGACACACCAAACAAATGGATTATAGGGGTCACCTCAGATCGGCAGCCATCGAACATATCGTCGATGGAATCTGTCGCCATATCCAGAGTTAAACCACCAGTCCTCGGTTTCTGTAGTGACAGAGGAGAAACAAGTTCAG
>JBAJHX010000051.1:9774018-9785662 GCA_037176925.1 Amniataba percoides
CCACCAGAGTAGAAGAAATGGGTCATGGCATAATAGGAGTGCCACTGCCAACAACACACAAAGGGTTGTCAAGGTGCGCGGTGACTTCAGCTCACATTTTGGTCTTTTGCCAGAAATCATATCTGTATGAAGAGAAAAACAACTTCTGTAACTAGATATTCTTCTTAAAACAAACAGAAGTCATAGAGATATCTATTTTAGCTCTTAAAAAACCCTTTTAACAACATAAATAATCAGATTTTGTATCAGTATTCCATTTTCATGCTTACTGAATCGTGTTGTTTCGAGTAAAATTGTCACCCTATGTGATAAGCCGTAGTCAAGCCACTCAATATTGTCTTGTAGTCTGATTCATCAGTAAACATCCTCATATGAATCTGATGATATGCAGCTTACCTTTGCCCTGTCGAGTTCTTTACACAGCAACATGATATTCCTTCCTGTCTCAGAAATGTGGAGATCGCGGATACAGTGTCATTTGCCAGGAAAGAAGTCCCTCACAGGATTTACAGGTACAGCCACACAGCGCAGACATTTATCTACAACTTTGCCCAAAGGCACCAGAGCTGATAAAGTTCTTATCTTGCATGTAATGTTTGAATAGTAACAGAAACCACTTTAAAAAGATCATGGTTTACTCCGTTTCTATGTTCAATACTACAAAGGTTTTCTTTTTCCTAGTTTGCAGCATAGTCATGTGCTGTAAGTATGTTTGTGTTAGCCAAGTGCAAACGAAATGCTTGCAAACTACTGCTGTATCTTTGTTTACATAGCTAAAAGGAAGGTGTGCCACTAGTAAATCCTGTTTGGTAACTTAATAAGGTCAAAAAAACAAAGGTGAGTCGCTGGTTTGTGAGACACAACAAGCACAGAAAGAAAACGGGACATTTTTTCACTCGACTCTTTACAGTAACAGCTCATCATCTAACACCAAAGATCATGATTGTTCTGCTCAGGATGTGGTAAGTTGCAGGAAAAATGACTGAAAATGTGCAAGTTTGATATGGATAGAACAACATTATTGTAAAATTTGAGTTTATTTTTTTTTAGAAATTTGAGGAAGAGTCACCAAAATACTTCACTATTCAGTGTCACATCTTTATTTGTATTTACAGTTGTATTGACAGTGAAGCTTGATATGGTGTGGTAAATTGCACAGGGAATCACAATCCCCTGAACCTGAAAATATTAAATGACAGTGTATTTTTGATTAAATGCTATGTGCTAAAGTGGAGTGCTTAGTTAAAGTACTTTTCTTTTTTGCCACACCTGGCTGAGCAACACCAGCATGCACAATCAAAATCAGAATCAGTGTTCTTAGCCAGGCATGTGTGCACAAACAAGGAGTTTGACTTTCACTTTTGTTTTTTTCAATACACTCTCAGTACCTACAGGGAACACAAAGAAGAGACAGAAGCACAATAGGTTAAAAATAAAGTTACAGCAAATCAAATGTAAAAAATAAACAACTTTATATATTCCATAAACGTAGCATAATATAAACTATATGTAAGCGTAACAAGTGCAATAAAGTGGCGAAAGGGCAATGATGCATGTGGATAGCTTACGTACAAAATGTATGTATTATGTACAGTATATAACTAATAATTCTTCCCTCCAATTGTCAAGCCTTCTGATGATGCATACAAGAAAAGAGACTGACCTAATCGTCAATAAAGACACACACAGCCACAGTGCCATTTACAATTTAAATATATTCATCAGTTTACATCCTTGCGTTCACATGCTCACAACGTCTAACCTGTATAACCAGCACATTATAGATAAACTATTGCCCACATCCACGTACTGTTGGGGTTTTCCCCTTGATGCCAGGAAAGACTTTATTGGAGAACATCCGATATGAAATCAGACCTGCTCTGATTTCAGTTCCTTTTTTCTGTTCCAGTTGTGCGATGCCTTCCAGGGAGGGGCGAGCATGTCCGAGAAGACCTTTACCTGCGTGTGCCATAACTTCTCTCGTTCTTTTGGTGGGACTGCTGATGTTTGTTGTCATATATGTGACACTCAGCTGGCAGGATCTTGCTGGAGAGGTATTTAACAATCACTGTGTGACACTTTTATACAAAACAGTCAGTCTAAAGGCATAACAGTAATACCCAGAAAAATGAGTTACTTTTGTTATAAATACTTATTAGTATGCCATTTGCATGCATCCTATAAATTTTAAAGGTTTAAATTATCATATTAATCCCACTATTGATGTAATTCCTAATTATTATCTTTGATTAATTTTCAAAAAAGAAAAACAGATGTGGACTGTGTAATAGAAGCTATTACACAGTCCAAATTGTTATAGCTCAGTATAATATTTTAGTGTATGTTTTCCATCTGCTGGAAAAAATGTTTACATGTTTCTTCTCATTTCAGCACTCTAGGATTCAGAATCTGACCCATGACCAGACCGATGACGTGTTTGACGACTGCAGATCCAAAGCTGCGGTTGTGACTGATAAAGCCGTCATGCAGAAATGTGACACAATGAGTACAAACTTCAGTCAGGCCTGGAACAATGCAGAGCAAGAAGCTCAAGAGCCAGCACACAACTACATGGAGAAACATCATTCGATTTCCATATACATGTACACCAGTATCGTGCTGCAACCTGTAAAGCAAGACTTGGAGGCTACAGAAAGTACTGGGAAACTACTGAAGGAGACATTTGAGTCGCACTCCCTTTATTTTTCCTTAAGCGAAGCCATTCAAATTCTGAGGCACAGTCAGGTGACGTGTCTGAGTACAAAATACAGCACAGGGACACTTTTCAATCTGAACATCCATAATAAACTGATTCGGTTTGGCACCTTCGTATTAGGTTTTGACAGGTGGAACTTCACAAGGAACGCTTCATGTTTTGAAGTATACACGTGTTTTGGTGCTGACGTTACACATTACTCGGCCTTGAAACTAAACAGCCAGGTGCTGATTCCCCCCTATGAGGTTTTCAAAGTCATGGACATGAAGTATGATACACAGCAGTGTAAAGTCGTCTACAGACTAAAGAGCAACCTGAACTGCATTTATGATAGAGAGAGCAATACACTGCACCCAATATCTGCATTACCAGTGGAGGGATTTTGGCTTATTTTTAGCATCACTTTTATGATCATTGTATTTCTTTTATTACCCTTTGTCATTTCAAAGGTGTTAGAAAACCGCAAGAAAACTGCTGTCTGCCCTGCTCCTTCTTTACACAACATATACTATCCTGCTAGAATTGAAAATTAAGTATGTCATTTTACTTAAAGGTTGAAATTTGATATGATTTATAATTGTCTGCAGTCACCCTGGAGCCAGAGGAAGGCTGACATATACATATAAATATTTCAGACTTGCCATGTTTTAACAAATTGTCAGTCTGTTCTGCTCCTGCCTTAACCCTGTTGAAACTCACCCAGCAGAAATGTTGGGCGTTAACTGAGAATACAATTCAAATAGTGGAGAGGGCTTCCATAAAGGACTTAAGATATAATATTTTCATATACATTTGACCTCAATACATCAATAAATAATAGTTGGTAAAGCAAACAACTTTGCCTCCCTTTACTTCCATTTAACTGATTAAATAAATGAAAACTTGAGATACTCTTCTATGTCCAGAATGTGTATGTGTGTGTAAAACTACATTAACGTATTATTACATTAACGTAAGTATGTCTCATTTTAATCACCTGTTTAGAACAAAATATTTTTACTACCTTTTCCAATTTTGTGGCTTCATAAAATGCAATATTAGCAGGAAGATATTACAACCCCAGTTTTTATTAAATAACAACAGAGGGCCACCAGATAAATATCATTTAAAAAGGATGGCACATGGAATATCATTTCACTGTCATTTATGACTAAATTGGCTTTGACTGTTTTTCTCCTTTGTTTTGGGCCACTTGGCCGCTGCCATTTATGCAGTACTTGTATAAGTGTGTTTATACTAATGAGCGTATAATGAGCAGGTGTGTCAGTACAGTTAATGGTGACACCCAAGTTCAAATAAAGTTCATTGTTTCTGTCTCACCAAATGGATTAGTCTAAAAATGGTTTAAACACTCCAGGGAGTTGTGGAGCTCCAAACATACTTGCTGGAACTGCACTTTTAATCCTTGTCAAAGTCAATAAAAAATAGATAAAAAATATTTTTATTAAACAGTTGGGCCTGGTGATGAACTAACATCATGTAACAGGAATATTGGGCTTTCTTACTCTCAGCCAACTTTTTCCACATTTTACCATGTGCTGATAACTGAGGAATGTTGCTTTATATGTTAATCTTTTGTCTCAATCACACACACGCATTCTTAGACATTTCGCAATCACTTGAGGCAGACGGACGCGGTTGAAAATTTCATCTCCTGTAAACTGTCAATAACCTCAGTGAAGGAGTGAAGTGATGAATGTGATGAAAGCATGGCAGCTTGCACACTGCCCATAAACAGAGGAACGTTTATCACTTTGACTATGTTGTTCTAGTTTGTACACAGTGACTCACACATACTCAACGTTTCAAACAAAGGCTGGGCAGAAAGTATGCTGTTGTGCAGGATCTTGGAGGTTGGCATTGTCATGAGGTGCTACTATGCACAATCAAATACATATAGGACTGAGATTTCAGCACCATCAGTAAACAAAATGACAGAGAAAGAAAGTAGATACCATGTCAAGGAGGAAGTAGTGTGACCACGAGACAAAATTGCTGAGAAGATCTGACTGGCAATACAGTGACTGACCAGGTCAACTTAAACATTGTGAATTCAAAAAGTCAAGTCATACATGAATAATACCACAACTGAGATACATGCTGTCATTGCTACATTAGTTAATGGCTAAATAACTTTTTAATCGTCTAAATCTGAAAATATTCTTCAAATCAAAAAAATTTTGTGTGCTATAATTCCTACAGTTTAATGACCATCTCAGCTGCTAAATCGATGTTCAAAATGGCGATGTTCAAACATGCCACCTGTCAGCTGTGCATAAGGGTTCCTGTGCCTTGGAAACAGTGTGGACACTGTGCTGGAAAAGATGCACATAGTTTCCTTGAGATCCAGGGATTAGCCTTTAGGATTAAATTAATGTAGATTGTTCTTTGGAGGATAGAAATTGTGATCCTATTTCTGAGAGTAATACCAATAAACAAATCATCAAAAAATGTTGGCTTTTAAGGTGAATTTCTTTGTCTCTGAAATATTTTTAAAAGTATTGGCAGAAAGACAAAGACAAAATGAGACAAAAACTCATTAAATGCACTTTATACTCATTTTCAGTGGAGGAGGTGACAGACTATCTGCTAAGTCCTAGAGGGTCTGTTTTTTTATGATAGGGGGCTAAGTTGAAAGCAGATCAAGAAATTGTTACAGCATGTTAACTTAACTCTTTTAATCCCAAATTATTTGAGCGCAAAGGGCCAAGAAAAAACTATTTAATTTGTGAGGTCTCGAGGTGTTGTTTGACATGATATTTGAATTTCAGAGAAAGCCAGGCAAACTGTGTCCTCTGCTTTCAGTTTATATGCAAAGTTGTCAGTTTCTTGCTAAATACTTGATGCACAGACATGTTCAGTTATTCCAGTAAATGGATACATACATTAAACAACCTGTTTGGGACATCTTGTTCTGATACGAACAGATGAATGGATGCTTTTCAAATGGAACTGGGGTTGCCCAAAAAAATGTAATTTGTCATAGGTATTACAAACAATGGAAAGCACACCTAAACCCTTGTTGTCACTCAAAAAAAGCCATATGTGCAAAAAAATGCAGGGTGTGTGGGACTTCTATTCATCATCTCGATCGCACAAGACAGACTTAAGTATAAAAGGAATGAGGGCCCACACTCATTGTCTCTCAGCACACACACTCACACACACTTTTAAACTGTTCAGATAACACAAGAAACACATAGGCCTGCATACAATATAATCTGCCTGTGTGTAAACGTGCAGCGCTGACATACTGAGACTGAAGCTGTGCTAACATCTGAATAAGGCTGAACTGCTGAGACCAGACTGCACAGGTAAGACTTTGTATGACTTTACGCATATCCCTTACAGATGCTAACTCTATTAGTCATAATTAGTTATTGTCTCAAAACTATTATTGCTTTTTTTTTTTTAAATGTCTGCATTTTTATTTATCAAATTAGAAGTTACTAGCTGTCAGATTCAGTCAAATACTGATTCAAAGATATTTATATGCTGTTTCTGAAATGCTAAATATTTATTTAGAGGGTAAAATTTCTGCCAGTTTTAAACCTTCTTCCTGCTCTCTGTGCTCATTTTGCCCTGCTCTGTCTTCCTCAGGTGTTTTCACTTGCCAATTGTTGCCTGGTTACACCTGGTTCACTTCCAGTAACCTCTCTTTGCTTGACCACTGTTTTCTTGTTGTGGCAAGCTACTGAGGAATTACTGCACACAGTGGGGAAAAGAGGCTGAATCAGATTTCCCCTGCTGCTTCTGTTCTGCTGAGTTTTTATGTGGCCGACAGCAATACCAACACAAAACGTGAGAAAGAGTTGAAACCAGGTAGAATCAGAACAGTTAGGAAAGACTTAGGGAGGTTTTCTTCCTCTGACTTCATCATCCTCTTCCACCTGCTCGTCCATCATCATGGCTGTTGGACAGACGGTCATGTTCATGGCGGCGGTGGTCCTCTCCCTGCCAGGCGTCACTGACGGCTTCCAGCCGCTCTTCTCACTTGGTGGGAATTCAACCACTCACCGTGACATCACGGTCAGGGCAGCCCTCAGGAAGACAGCCGAGGTCTGCCGCGACATTGCTGCCTCTGAAGGACGAGACTTCAGCCTGACTGTGAGTCAAAAACTAAACAACTGTGCATTCAACTATCTATATTTTATGTATGTTTTCTATCTATTTCTACAATATGATATATGCCCAATTTCTTCACATTATTGTATTGATGACACCAAAAAAAAGTTAATTATAGTGACATTACCTCAATAAATTTCTCTTTCCGTGACTCAATACTTTATGAATGACGTTCCTGGAAGTATTCCAGTCATGGTTGTTTTTGGTTGGTTGGTTGTTTTTTAAAGCAAGCATTTCCCTTTGCACCCAGATATCATAGTTTAAAACTACAAAAAGCAGGAGATGATGAAGATTTTTGAAACCTCCTGACTCTCCCATAAATAAATGTTTAGTATAACACTGTACAGGGAAGGAACTGTATTTCAAGCATGCAGTCAGCTTTTTGTCCTGGTTTTTCAGATCGATGACAGCCTGACAGCTGTTAAGGTGCAGAAAGCCTGTTTATCCACTTCTTTCCTCTCAACCATCAAGTTCCAAACTTCCATTGCCAACATGTACTTCAGCAACGCAGCAGTTGACTTGGTTTTTGCTCTGAGCGAGGAGCATCATTTTGATGACGAGACCTTCCAGGGAGGACGGGATGTCATCACAGCGGGTACACATCAAGTAGCGCTTTGCTACACAAGCCGAAAATGGATGAGATCTGAAAGAAACACACTAAATAAACATAAGGCAATTTGGACAGCTAGTGCCAAACGGCAAAAAAAAAAAGTATTATAATCTATCCAATCCTAGTGTCCCTGCATGGCTTCCTGCATTTTCATATGGATTTAAAAATTTCCTTGTTGACCTTTAAGGCTTTGATTTTACTTGATCAGACCCCTAATTGTATTAATTCTATTCTACTAACCTTAGATTGGCTGATAGTGGTTTACTGGCTGTTCCCAGAGCCTGTTCTCAGAACTTATCTACTGAGAAAAGGTCTGCCAAATCTGCCACTGCTTTAAAATCTTGTTTTAAAGCACCTTTTAAAAATATTTTGTGAAATGCTCTGTGTTTTATCTCATAATATTAATAATATTAATCATAATGATTTAGTTTTATTCATATTTTATTATGGTCTTATTGTATTTTATCTGTGAAGTACTTTGTATCATAGTTAAGAAAAGCTATATAACTATTCACTCATTACTTTTATTGTAGAAGAGGATTTCCTACTGCTCAACATATCACAATAGATTTTAATTAAAAAGGAGTTTACTTCAGTAAGATATAATAGGATGCTCAATTTCATATGTGCGGCATGTTGTGAGTCGGGTTTAATAAATGAGTTTATGTTCACAAAGTGCATTTTCAGTTTGTACCTAACTCTTTTGTGTTTTATTGTACTGTTAAGGTGTGTCTGCCGTGAAGGCCAGTGTGAAGCTGGAGAACTTTGTCGCAGGGAGGTTAACTCTCGGACGGGTCTGCCACACCCTGCAGGTGAGATTGATGATAACTGTTCCTTGCTTGTGTGGGGTGGTGCTGGTGTCATTCCAGAGGTGAGAGGCACGGTCAAAACCTTAAGCAATGACGTAAGTGTACTGTTTATTAAAGGACTTCTACAGCCACAGCAACTGGGTGGAGCTGGGGAAAGAAACTCCTTACAGCGCTCTGATCAGACCTGATGAACAGCTGGAGAACTTGGCAGGTAAGATCCTTTTGTCCCCTGCAAAGATGCTGCTCTGAGTGTACTGTGTACGATATGCATGAGTGAGAAACCACACTGGGCATGCTGTCAGTTTATCGATCACCTGTCAGTAAACAAATACCCACCCTGTTGTCGCTCATGAAGCTTTAAGGTACATTCATACGCGCGCATACAAAGACGCCAAAATGAACAGCTCAGTACCTACACAATAGGCTACATTTTTTACTTTTGTTTAAGCTAAACATCACAAGCTTTTTCTTCATTTATTTAAAAGAAATTTATACATTCACACATCTGTCAGTGACTGACAATCAGTGACAAACACAATTCATTCTTAACAGAAACCATCAAATGTTAATTGTTCACTTCAAACAAGAGAAATATATATATCTAACATTAGATCTAATATATCTCATATTAGATTTATTTTATGTTATTCCATATTTTCAGATGAATCAACCATGCAAGTTTTGATATTTGTTTTGAATTTGCTGCAGGCCCAAGTATTCCAACCTGTAGAAACTGTACAGACGGGAACTGCGACAACAACCTCCTGCCAGACCTGCTGCAGCAAGGGCTTCTCACTTCAGGCTACTTTAACACTTTCTCCTCAGCAAAACCTGCAGGTAACCTTGAGGAACATCTACATTTTGTTCCATTGCTAATATTTTGTGAACACATTCAGGTAACACAGCGAACATACCCTCTCTGCTCCAAGGTAAATGCAGCCACGGCGGATCATTCGATCAGACAAGCAAACAGGACCCGGTGGGAGGCATCAGTAAAGACGATGTTGGGTCCAGTCACGGCTCACTTCATCACAAGGCAGCAGATTTGGCCGTGAATGCCACTATGGAGCTACTGGAGGACATCAGAGTAGCTGTCGGAGACAAGAACTTTCTGCGGTATGGGGTGGTTTTTGCATGGCCACTATATAGGATGGATGTAAGCTGGATGGATCTGTAATAGTACGTTATAGTAAAGATAAGAGCATGTCTCCAAACAGTAATAATGTGTATCAGAAATCTTTAAAAACTTGCACTTCTCAAAAAAAAACTTAAGCTCATTTTTTTAGACAATTTTACAAATCACAAAATACTGTCTGTGACACTTAATTTCTGTACCATTAGCATGATCCTATTAAGAAATTTTTGTTACATAATCTATACAATAATGTTTCCGGTTAATACAGTATTATATGATATACATTTCCATTAAACCCCATAGTTTGTTGATTTAGTCGCCACAGGCTTTGCACCAAGGTCACCTGGCAATCACTGCTCACTAACTGATGAATTACCCATGATCAGCAGGATTTAGATGAGGTAATTACGTTCTGTCTCCCTCCTGTTCATGCAGATTGATGGGCCTCTCCCAGTCCTCTGTGCTGTGTTTTGTCATCGACACCACAGGCAGTATGAGTGACGACATAGCTGAGGCTAAGAGAGTTTCCTTTGAGATTATTGACAGTAAGAGGGGAACCCAGCAGGAGCCCTCCGCCTACATACTGGTACCTTTCAATGACCCAGGTACAGACATATTTCTGGAGAAGTCAAGTTGATAACTAACTGAGTGACTGATGGTAATTGTTAACGTTCATCAATTCCATATTCAGGCTTTGGACCCTTGCTTGTGACGACCGATGCGGACATCTTCAAAGACAGCATCAATAAGCTGTCAGCCAGTGGGGGAGGAGACATCCCAGAGTTGTGCTTGTCTGGACTGCAGGTGTTGAAACATGTTTTTTTTGCCATAATTTTCTTGCAACCGTTTATTTACAATAAAATGAGAAACATTCTCACACAGTTTTGTAAAGATAGGAAACAATAACTTCATGTCATGAGCTGATTCCACATTAAGTCATTAAGACATGCTAAATAAACGGATTTAAGGATGGATGGAAATTTTCCTTGAAATATAAATCAAAAGCATCCTTCAGATCAAAGTTTATCAAGTATTTTTATATATTTAATAAGTGCAATTTATTAATATTATTGTCTACAGCTTGCCTTGACAGCTGCACCACCTTCCTCTGAGATATTTGTCTTCACTGACGCTCCAGCAAAAGATGCTGATCTGAAGAGCACCGTCACTGCCCTTATAGAGAGCACCAAGTCTGTGGTAAGAAAATATCTGCTCTTTAAATATAAAAAAAATGTAAAAACTCTATGTGACCAACTGCATATGTGATGTGTCTAGTTCTCATATAATATTTTATTTATTCTTTTTTTTCTATCCTTACACTTTCAGGTAACTTTCATGTTGACAGATGTCTTGGCCAGTAGACGACGCAGAAGCCTTCAGGGTGTGTCGCCCCGGGCAATGAGCCAATCAGATGCCCAGCTGTACCGAGACCTCGCCCGAGCCGCGGGTGGTCAGGCCATTGAGGTCACCAAGTCGGACCTCTCTGTAGCCACAAGTGTGATAGAGGATTCATCAGCCGGTGCCGTGGTGAGACGTCAAACAAGGCAAACATACCTAACTGAAGACGGTGCTGTACAGTGTGCATATAAATGTGTAGTTTCTGCTGCTTCCTCTTCCAGGTGACAGTCTTCCAGGTAGTGAAGAATCCCGGAAGCCCTGATAATTTCACATTTACTATTGACGGTTCCTTGAAGAACATGACTGCCTACATCACGGGAGCCTCATCTCTCACCTTCAGTATCACCAGCTCCACAGGTGTTGTCACTGCTGTTGTCTCTTAAGTTAAGACTAGTTTTGACTGTTCCATCAACCTGAGCGTTGTTTCAACACGATTCCCTCTCCTCCAGGTGTATCTCAGACCTCCAGTCAGTCCAGTGGTCCCCTGGCAACCTTCACCACAGCAGGAAACCTACGCCGTTTAAGCCTTAACACTGACAATCAAACAGGCTCCTGGGAAATCAGTGTTGATTCTAGCGATCCCTATTCTGTAAAGGTCACAGGTCAGTATGAAAGAAATCACCAGATAGAATTAAATTAGAAGAATTTCGATAGAATTTTATTTTTTGACTTGCTTGTTTTTGCTTTGCTTCTTGTTTTTAAATGGTTTGTGTGTGTGTGTGTGTGTGTGCGTGTGTGTGTGTGTGTGTGTGTCTGCTTGTGTGTACCTCAGGGCAAAGCTCAGTGAATTTCATTTTTAACCTTGTGGAAGCTCACGAAGGAGCCCACGGGGACTTCAGTCTGAAGGAGGG
>JBAJHX010000051.1:9800976-9835039 GCA_037176925.1 Amniataba percoides
TTCTCAGCAGCTCACATTTATTTGTTGTACTATGATTCTGCACCTCTCAGCTGTGACAAAAAAAAGTTTGACTGTTGTGTTCTTAACGTAATAAAGGAAATTAGAATGGCAATGTGCTTGTATATATTTTTACATTTATGCAAATACATGTACAATATTTAGATACAAAAATATGTTACAGAGTACTTCTGTTGATACAGTCGGCCCTTTGAGAGTAATCATAATGCTGATGTGGCCCGCGGTGAAATGTGTTTGATGCACCTGCTCTAAAGTAATCTTCAGCATCACCTGGAGTGTGAGTCTGCCTCCCCAGCTTCACATTTGCTTTCACAGAAGATACGTCTGCACACCTATAGAAAAACATATAAATAAGAGTTATCGGGACAAAGCAAAGTGGTGATCAGTGATACAATGTTTCTTTATATCCAATAATTAACTTTGCTTATTTATGTTTCCTTATTTAATTTTTTATTTGTTTATATTTTCGTTAAGTTAAGTTAAGTTAAACTAGCAGTTTTATCCTTAACGGACCATCAGAAGAGCTGATGAAGTGTGTTTGGTGATCCCCTGAGTTGTCATCTAGTGCCACCACGAGGTTACTAACAGTAGGATTTTTAGTCTACACTTTATTTTAGAGGTGGAAATTACTTGATGATTTGAAGCACTCATTTATTTTGAACATTTGCAATCACTTATTAAGTAGTTGCTTTTTCACCCAGAGATAAGCTGTAATGTTAGTGTCCAGGCACACTTTAGCATGTACATCAGTTCAAGTGAATGCATCATATCTCAAAGACTTCATAGCCTCACACAGCTGTTGTCATACCTGACTCTTGGTCTTGCAGTTTATTTTCCGTACATGTTGCATCTCCACTGGTCAGCGTATCCTCATAATGTAGTCACAGGAGCCATTCTTTAACATATCATACAGCACATTTGTTCTTTGTCTTTATCTTCATCTATATTGTTTGTGGCAACCATCACCAGTTTCAGAGTTAAACACATTAAAGTTATAATATGACACTTAGCATGTCTCTCAAAAAATAGCTGTTCATCTTATTTTTACTTTCTTGAACACTGGTTTGTGCAGAGAAGTTAACCAGCATTATCTGTTTCTCTTACAGCAAAACTGTGTCCATCCTCTTTCTCTTGCTCATCCTTTATCATGGCTGTCGGACGGACAGGCATGTTATTGGTGTGGGTGGTCTTCTTACTGCCGGGTCAAATTCACGGTTTCGAACCACTCTTCGTGTTTGATGGGAAATCCATCACTCACCGTGAAATCACGGTGAGGGCAGTCCTCAAGAAGACAGCTGAGGTGTGCCGTGACATTGCTGCCTCTGAGGGAGCGGACTTCAGCCTGACTGTGAGTCAGACACACTGAAAAAGAGAAACGGGAGGAAAATTGCGCATTAAAATACCTAGATTGTGTATTATGTTGTTTGTCTTTTTCTCCAGATTGATGACAGCTTGACAGCTGGCATGGTGCAAAAGGCCTGTTCGATCACTGGAACCTCCAGTTCTCCCATCTCTTATGTCATCTTCCAAGGTTTCATTAGCGAGATATACCTCTCGAACGCAGGGGTAGACGGTGTTTTGTTCTGGAGTGCACCGCATCATTTTGATAATGAGACCTTCCCAGGAGGACGGGACATCATCACACAAGGTACACATCAAACGTTGCTATCCTGTATTTAAGATCAACAGACACATTAGAAGACATATATTTAAAAGGCAGACAAACAACTGAAGGTGCTTTACACTCTCCTCCCATCAAGTAGTGTCCTTACGGCAGGAAGTGAGGCAGCACAAACATGTGACAGTACAATACTGCCATTGTCCAAAATCTACACAAACTAAAAAGTGCCATTGTGCTGCTTTAAGATTTCTGTAACCATATGACTCTTTCATTGTTGTTCAGGAAACATGTTTCATTTTACTCTTTTTTTACTCATTTACTATTTTTAATTAATCAATTTCACTGATAAGAGTTCCCACTCATTAACAAACTAAACACCAGAATGGATTTGGTCAAATATACATCTTGCAGTGCAGTTTGCACTTAGCTCTTTGCTCTCTATTTTACTGTTAAGGCATTTCTGCTGTGAAGAAAACTGCGAAGAAGGATAACTTTATCATTGGGAGATTCTTTCTTGGACAAATCCTCCACACCTTACAGGTGAGACTGATGATTACTGTAACTTATATTTGTTATTGTTGTGGCAAGAGCCAAAACAACAAGCAACGGCGTGTCAAATAATGTTACATATTGTGTCTGTTAAGGACTTCTACAGCCACAGCAACTGGGTGGAGCTGAAGAGAACCACTCCTTACAGCGCTCTGATCAATCCTGACCAACCGCTGACAAACTTGGCAGGCAAGAGCTTTCAGTTTTACTAGAATATGTGGATATGTGGCTTAAACAGCAATAGCTTGGACCAAAAAGTGATGGCATACTGTCAGTGTAACCAGAGCTGGATTATCAAAGACACAATGGGCACATAAGACTTTAAAATATTTTATGTTCTATTTCCAAATATATAACTGTAGATTAGATTTTTGTGGTATTAACCTCTTTCTTAATATTTTCCAGATATAAATACTCGAACTTGTAGGAACTGTACTGGGGGAAATTGTGCTGACAACATTCTGCCCGAAGTGCTTACACGGGGGCTTCTCACTTCAGGATATTTCTCCCTAAACTTCATTTCACCAACAAAACCTCCAGGTAACTTTTTATTACTTATGCCATAGCTAGTTTACAAATTTAACTGTTTAGCTGTATAACTAGCTGCCGTAATATTAGTTACCTATGATATCTATCTGACCATGATTTCTGCTGAAAAGTACAGAAGCCTTGAAAGGCAAGGTGAAAAAAAAAAAACGGGCAATGTTCGAGTTTATCTTGTACATATGACTTTTTTTTCTTGAATGTATGACTTATTATGTCATACTTACAAGTTATTAAGTTAAGTGATATTAAGTTAAGTTATTAATTTTTTTCCCCCCACCTTGCTTTTCTGGGCCACTGACCCTGATATTTTGGAGGAAAAGAAAAAACCTGAGTCAACATAACAACATAACAGCCATAACAACACGTAGCTGTTCCGCCAGTGACGTCAGTCCAGACAGACCTGACATGCAAAAATGAGCCTCAAGCAGTGACAATAATCATATCTAGAGAAGTTCTATTCGTCAAAACAAATGAGCTACCTTATTCGTAATCATTTTTATGACGCGTTTGTTTTTTTCAATCGATCCGTTGAAAGCTGTATTATTTCTGTTCAAAGGTAAATGCAGTCATGGAGGATCTGCTGATGCAACAAGTAACTTGGACGCAGTTGGGGGCATCAATAAGGATACCGCCACCTCCAGTCATGGCGATCTTCATGAAAAAGCAGCTCTGCTGGCTGTGGATGCTACTATGGAGCTACTGGAGAATATCAGAGTAGATGTTGGAGACAGGCGCTTTCTGCGGTGTGTGTCAGCTTCAACTGTCATTTATGTTATCATAAGTTTGACTCCCCTTCAGTGAAATGGTGATAACTGATAATTAACAGTGGGCCTCCTAGCAGGATAATGCAGATATGTAACACCTGCTTTAAGAAATTAATTAACAAGAATAAATGGTTGTTTTGTCTCTCTCCTGCAGATTGATGGGCCTTTACAACTCCTCTGCCCTGTGTTTTGTCATTGACACCACAGGCAGTATGGGCGATGATATAGCCGAGGTTAAAAGAGTTTCCTTTGACATAATTGACAGTAAAAAAGGAACACTGCAGGAGCCATCTCTTTACATATTGGTACCTTTCAATGATCCAGGTAGGTTAAAATAAATAAATACACATTTTTCAAATGTAGCATGTTTCTTAGTTAGTTTATCATATGATTGGTTCTACAGTGAAACCAAAAAAGGGAGATCTGCAAAAAATCTGTAAGCTCTCCTTTTATCTACAACTTTATCCCATGTTTAGATTTTGGACCTGTGATAAGAACAACTGATGCAGACACGTTTAAAGACAGCATTAATAGACTCACTGCAAGTGGAGGAGGGGACATCCCAGAGATGTGCTTATCTGGATTGAGGGTGTGTGTGTTTCTATGTGTATGGTATCATATTTAAATCTTTACTAATTCATTTTGTTAGTGTTTAAGTTGTTTGTTTTTGTTTTGTTTTTTTTTCAAATTAACTTGGATCAAGCAGTAACACCAATATGATCATATCAGACCGATATGACATAAACAGTAATTGAATTATCACTAACCAGGGTGTAAGTCAAGTACATCAAGATAATAACAGATTTTTTTTTTCCTGTATATAACTGATAGCTCGCACTGACAGCGGCTCCATCCTCCTCTGAGGTCTTTGTCTTCACTGATGCTCCAGCCAAAGATTCCTATCTGAAGAGAAGCATCACTGTTCTTACAGAGAGCACCAAATCGAAGGTAAATCTGTTTACGAGTTAGGTCTTTAGCATTCCTCTAGTGCAGAAGTGAATACAGCCCATAAACAATTAAGTAGACCCTGGGCAATAAAATTTCCTTCCGAGACAGCTGTGTGACGTCTTCAAATGCAGTGTGCGACGGATTGTTGAATTAAGATAGAAATTATTAATGACCTAACACTGCAACTGAAACATTTAAAACTTTAGGAATTGTCAACAGCCACGTTGATCACTTTTCCTCTATTGTACTGCCAATTGTCATCAACATCATTCACATCAGTTGAATTAACCTTTGCAACATGCATCAGAAAGGAACAGAAAATGATGCTTCATTATCTATTTTTACACTTTTAGGTAACTTTCATGTTGACACAAGTACTTTCCACTCGACGGCGTCGCAGTAATCTTCAAGGTCAAGCATCACGTAGTCTGACCCAATTGGAAGCCCAGCTGTATCGTGACCTTGCCCAAGATTCTGGAGGTCAGGCTATTGAGGTCACCAAGTCAGACCTCTCTCTGGCCACTAGTGTTGTGGAGGATTCATCAGCTAGCGCCGTGGTAAGGTGAACGAGACAGCGACTTGCTGACTAAAGATGGTATAACATCTATTTAAAGTGCCTTTTAGTTTCCGTTTCTTCCTCTTCCAGGTGACAGTTTTCCAGGCGGCGCTGAATCCTGGAAGGCCTGAAAAATTTACTTTCATCGTGGATGAATCCGTCAGCAACATGATCGTCCACATCACAGGAGCCTCATCTCTCACCTTCAATCTCACCAGCTCCACAGGTTCAGTTCAATGAAAGAGACAGTTTACCATAATGTGGTAGCATGGTAACATTAAAAGTGTATTGGTAGTGGGTAATTTCATCCAAATTGAAAAATCATATTTTCTCACTTACCTCCAGTGGTAACATACAGATAGACTGGGGCTGATTTGCTCAGGTTTTGAGATATCCATGCATAATTAATCAACATTATGACTGGTAACAAAGATGATCTCAACCAACAAACTGAAAGGGTAAGACAGACACCTCAAAATGTGGATGATAAAAACCTGGCTAGATACCACAAAATGGAAATATTCTTCATTTGTTTTCTTGGTGTACTGAACTTTTCATATGCTTAATGTTAGTATGAAATATGCTTCCATCTTTTCAAGGTGCATCTCAGAATTCAAGTCAGTCCACTGGTCCTCTGGCGTCTTTGACCAGAGTGGGAAACCTATTTCGGTTGAGCCTCAACACCACCAATCAAACAGGATCATGGGAAATTAGCATTAACTCTAATAATCCCTACTCTGTTAGGATCACAGGTCAGTGTGATGAATTTGGAGGGAGTAGATTAAAGATATTTCTTCTTATATGTCGACTGATCTGTTTTCTGTGTACGTACAGGTCAAAGTTTAGTGGACTTCAACTATAATCTTCTCGTAGCACACGAGGGGGCCCACAGCGGCTTCGGTCGTAAGGACGGACGTGTTACTACAGGTCGGACCACCAAGTCCAACCCATCAACCGCGACTATTCAGTGTCTTCTAAGGGCCTGTTGCATTGATACTCATTTTCTTCTTTTCTTTTGCCACATCTTGCAGGCAGTAATGTCACCCTCTTGGTTACCGTGACAGAAAGTGAAATGGCGACAGTCACGGAGGTCACTTTGTTTGACAGCTCAGGGCCAAAAGAGGTCAACAGCTCACTGCAGGCACGTCGCATGACAACATCTCTTTCAGATCTGCATTATCACCCACCAAGTGAAAACACAGCTTAAAAAAAAAGAGAGATTATTACCTTTCTCCAACAATATTCTCTTTTAAAGATGTAAAACATTATTTTTGAATGCAACAAGGAATATATTTTTCCTAAAAGAAAATGTACTTGTTTTTTCTAAAAGACAACGTAGATCTGCAGCAATCTTTCAAATTGATTATCACTAAATATAAATAAGTTATACGCTAGCTACTCTTAACTTCAGATATGAGATATGAGTGAGTGTTTGTCTTTTTGTTCTCAGTCAGTGGGAGATGGTAACTTCTTGGCGACGTTCAATGAAGTCCCAGCCGGTGACTTTGTGGTTCGTTTGAAAGGGGATATCAGCAACTCCACCACCAGGTCAAAATCGAGCAGTTTCCAGAGACAGGGCACCACGCGGATCAAGACCTCCAGCATCTCTGTTACTGTGAGCCTGCTCACCAAAATTAGTAGTTAATTAATTGTTTCTAAGCTATGATTAAACACTCACTGTTCTGGAAGAAAAAGTAGTTCAGCAAACCAAGCAAATAGCCATTGCTGTATATCTATAAAACACAAAAAGTAAAAATGTTTAACCAAGTCCCTTTCTTCAACTTTCTCTCTCTGTTCACTTCCAGGCCCAAGCCGACAGCATCAACATAGAACCAGGTGCCACCGTCACCGTCCCTTTCACTGTAACCTCAGATGAAAATGGGACATTCCCTGTGCAAGTCAGCAATGACCGGAGCTTCTCCTCCACTTCCCCCAGCGCTGTTGACATAGGGGCAGGAAGCGGAGGCAAAGCCAACAGCACTGTAACCTTAACAGTGCCGGCCAGTACTCCATCAGGGACAGATTTGACGCTTTCCATTGAAGTACAAAATGCAGCTGGAACTGACATCAACTATGCTGTCATCAGATTTTCTGTGACTGCCAAGGTAAGAGAAAAGACTATGAGTATGGCTGGATGAGAAATTATTTGATTTAAGCAGAGTAAAGTGAGTAATGTGGGAAGTGTGGTCATGTGTACCAAATTTCCTATGAATCTTACAACAGGAGGAATTTTGAGAATACAAACTCAAAAGATAGTAATCAATCTTTCAGATAACAGCTAACGTGGGGAAAAAAACAATGTCAGACGGGATTAAAGCAGCAACATTACACTTTAAACATTACACTGATTGAGAATAAGTGAAATTGAAGTTAAATCATGTAAAATCAAAGATGGTCCAGGGAGTTTATAAAATTAGTTAAGAATTAAAGATGTATAACTACCAGCTTTTGTTCCTAACATTTCACCTTTTTATTATTATTATTATTATTATTATTGTTATTATTATTATTATTATTATTATTATTATTATTATTATTAAATGCTTGAGCCCTCACTCCGGTCTTACTGGTGAATCTCCTCTGTCTCTCCAGGTGACGGATTTCTCCAGCCCAGTGTGCGAAATCATCAGTGTAACAGGTGACTGTCCCAACTCATCGTCGCTCTGTGCCTCCTCCAAGTGGGAGTTCACTGCCAATCTGACCGATGGCGTCAATGGAACTGGCATTGCAAGCGTCACCATTCGTCAGGGGAACGGTACCCTCAACACCAGCATGGTGGCCGGAGCGGGGGGCGAGAACGTTACGGTGGCAGCCTACAGCGGCTCCTGCTGCTCACAGAATGTAGAGCTGGCTGCTGTGGACAACGAAGGAAATGTGGGGACGTGCGTGGCACAGGCCAGAGCGCCTGAAACTGTGACTACAGCTCCAATTAACACAACATCCACCGGAGGGCAGACTTTGGCCCTGTCATACTGTCTCTGCATCAGTGTTGTGGTTTCTCTTCTTTGGCAGTAAAATAGAAATTACACTCTAGATGTGAAAAATGGTAATGAATGAAATGCCCATTGAGATTTCTTTTTTTTCTTTTAATCCTTTTCATTTGATTGAAGTTAATTACCACCCCTTTGTACAAAATCATGTTATTTTCTTGAATTAAATAATCACAAGCATCTGTTAATTGCTGTATTCGGGGCTTTAAGAAAACATGTTGAATTCAATGGATAAATATTTAACCAACTGTCTTACAAATAAATTCCACTTAAATTGTCATTCCTTAAAACTTGCCTTATCTACTTAAATTAAATTTTGTGATTACTTAAGTTTCTGACAATATCTTTTCACAACTAACTATTGAAAGTGCCTGCATGTGCACATGGACAGGAAATATTTTACTGACGGCAAAAGAGCATTACTTCCAAGTGCACTTGGTCATTTTGATGTACTTTTTGTAACTTTATACTTCCAAAATATTTGAGAGAAAAATACTCTAGTTTTTTACTCCACTATATACCCTACTACATAGTAATTGTACAGATTCAGATTAGATATAGTAGGGATATTATCGTATATGATTATTATATAAATATGATTCTTGTTAAGGGTAATAGTAATACAAGCATAAATTGGACAACCACAGCATTTTATGCATTAGTAACAAAATCTAAAATAATAATTTTTTTTAATTTAAAATATCATTTCACTCTGGCAATCCCCATTATGCTGTCTACAAACTGCTTTTAAAGTGAAAAATTACTACTTCTAAATAAGTAGTTAAGTGTTTATAGAAAAAAAACAACACACATGAAAACAAATTGGTCCTATAATGCACAATGGCTGTAATTTTTAAAGTGTGTTTAAGGTGGATTTTTCCTTAAACCATTTCTTTACCACCACCAGGTGGTAGGCGAAGGACAAAGATGAGGCAGCACGCATGATGAGCAGAAAGAATAACAACACTGTTGCAATAGCTAGTAAAGTTTATTTGTCTATTCCAGAAAAAAAGTAAAACAATAATTACAACAAAGAACCAAAAGAACCTCAAAGGGCAGTAAAAATATAACAAACACAATAATAGTTAAAGTGGAAGAACTAAGAGTGACTTCCAGCAGCCGAACACGAATGGCACTTCTGGGGCCTGTTTCAAAAAGCAGGATTCACGTAGAAAAACCAGATCAGCCAGAACCACCGCTGATCTCCAGATCTACAGAGGTGACGTTCAGAGTGAAGCCGCCTCTGGTTTCACTAGGCTCTACAGCTAACTCAGTAATCCTGCGAGGTGAGACAGGTCCCAGTTATCAAGAGACAGCACAACAGCCTGGCTGAATGCAAACTGCACCGGGAAGAGGGGAGGAGGAGTGAGAAGCTTGGTCCTTTTATCCAAAGAAATAATGACAAACTAATTTAAATTTTTCCTTCAAACAATACAGCAACCACAAAAATCAAAGTACAGCAGGTTTACTACAAAAGAAAAAGAAACAGAAAAACCTATCACCTCTCAATTAACATGGCAAGTAAACGTCAAAACAGCCACCCCACTAAAAGAAAAGCTTCATTTTTGTTTCACGACTTGTACAAATATTTTTTTTTGTCCTGCGGGGTCACCAAAAGCAACTGGAGAATCAAAAGTGCACCACTACGATGAGGAATCTTGTTACTCGATTGCAAAGAGTAAACTTAACTGAATTCAGTATCCTCAGCAGATGACGATAACTTCATAGGTACAGACACATATTACTCCTAGATTATAACAAACCTTTGATTCATGTCTGTGAAGATGCCATCTTTACTGCACAAACACCGAAGAGTATCCTTCCAACTATTTGAATTCTTTGAGCACATTCATGTCACATCAGTAATGCAACTTGGAACAGATTCAACGTAAGAAACCAACTATATTAGTCATTAACAACAGTATTTACAATACCTAATGTGTTACTCTTTTAAACAGAGCAGAGCTTAATGTTACACAATTGGATATTTTGCATGACTTTTAATAGCCCGTGGTGGATCAAACATATCCCTGGATCTCTGTGTTCCTGACAAGAGAGATGGTCAATACCAGAGTTGTAAATATGCATAATCTATATGTAATAGATCATAACAGAGGGCCAGTATATAACTGGTATATAACATTTTTTTTTATCCTCAAAAGGCAAAGACAAAAAGCTACAGTTACAGATAAATAGCTACAGTCGTTTTGTTTTGTTGTTTTTTTTAACAAAAGCAAGTGAGAAACTGTACATAATATTAACAGTATATTTTATGGCAAGACCACTGAGGACTCTCTCCTCGACCTGCTCTCTTCGAAGTCACTATGCTGTATTATAGGACTTTGGTCCGACAAACCTAAAAAGACTGTAACACATTTCTTCATTTTCAGGTTTCAAAAATTGGAAAGTGCAAAATGCATTTTCGCTCTAAAATTAGAAGTAATTGGTATGAGTGGGGGAACAAAAGCATATTAATTTCTGAAAATATTCATAACAAGTTAGCCCTGTTACTTGAGAGTCTGATGATGTAATCTGATATGACTGATTCGATCTGATTATGTTTCACTTCAACTACTGTATCATGGGGCTGTAGCCCATTTTTATTCTTGCTTAATGCAACATTTGAGATAGAAAACAGGCAAAAAAAAAGCAATGAATTGTGTGTTTTTATGGATGACATTAAAGGAAATTAGAGAGATTTTGGTTTACACACATGTAGGCAATGATATTACAGTTGCATGCAGAGGCACTGAGTTGAAAGAGTTTGTAGGCCTATATTCTCTGGGCATGCTTACGTTTCACTCAAAATCTGCTTTTTCTATTATACAAAATTAGTACAGAGCTTCCAAAATTGGCATTCACTTTTTTCATACAGTTGCATCACCAAATATACTGTGCCAGTCCATTCAAATACAGTATATACATACTGTATATACCTCACATAGTATGTATATATGTTGTGAACATTCCATGCAGCATATAAAACCCTCTTTGAATAATATTGTACCAAAAAAGGGGGGATCAAGAATAGATTGCTGTCCTCGTGTATTTATTTCTCCTTTACGGTTTTAGATTGCACCTTCCACTACAACCCCCGGACCAAATAACGGGTCACTGTAAAGGATGTTTCTATTTAAAAATGATTTTCCGAGCCCCCTACCAGCCCCAAAGCACTGGCTCAGTATTACCAACCAGTGCTGGCAAAGCAAAGGTGTCAGCACTTCTGCTAAAGCTATGCAGCTAACAAAGCACATACTCAAGTCAGCTTGATGCACGCGCTCTTATCCTCAAATCAGACTTTTCATTCCCTCCACTGTGCACAAAGATCAGTCAATGCTCCCCCCCCAAAAAATGGCCTTGTTCCTACATGTGACATTAAGGTGATTTGCTGATTTCATAAAGTTGCATCACGTTTATGCCACATGAGATGTCCAGCATTAGTTTCAGGCAACATTTTGTTTTGTTGTTGTTGTTGTTGTACTGACCTTTCAGTCAACTTGAGTAAGATATATCTAATAATAAACTTCAACAAATTCAATTTTAGACTCACTAAACTGTCATGCTAAAACCGCAAGTGCAGATATGAAAAACAGCTAAATCGAGGAGGTTACAGCTAATATATGCAAATGCTCCAAGGTTTCTGATGTGTAAACATTCCAAGGATTAAGTAGACTGGTATAGTATAGTAGATAGTTTGCTGTTTTCTTATATCTGTGGAGGTATAAAATGTGGCTGTTGGCAACAAGCAGGGAGAGAAAGGTTCAGTAATGTCCCTGCCTTTGGAGTGTGAGCCAGGTAGAATTGGGGAGACCTGAGGTATAAATTCTCTGTGATTGTACTGATCTTGCATCTGTTGAATAATTGGAATTGGTCTGGAATGGAAAGGATGGGATGCGATCTGATCCACAGGCCAGTTTGGCGACTGGAAAAAGCTGCTAAGCGGTTCTGTTATGAGGGTAAATGGATGTCTCTCTGATCTGTGTTACTCTAACATGTTAGGTCTACTGTGCTAATCGAGCTTGTGTCACTGATTTCATTTCTAATTGAATACACAGAGTCACTATACGGATTGAGAAAGAACAATATTCTTCAGGCATTCATTTCCACACATCGTTAAAACTAATAAACACCACACTGCCTCGGTGGCGCTAAGGCAACTACTTCATAGTTCAACAGCTTGAAAGCAATCAGCTTGTGTGATTGAAGAAAACATAACTAAGGAAACACTAAGAATAATTTATTCATATAACATAAGGAACCGCCGCTCAACAAAAATAATTGCGGATGCTCTTTGTTTTGATTAGACATCGAGGGTGGTTGTTGATTATAGATGAGACATGCGGCTTTGTGAGACTCACAGGAAGGGAAAGTCAGTCACGTCAGGGTGGCTGAGCCTACAGCTGCCAAGATGGTATTAGTGACACTGATGAAGACCTCTATAGTGATTATTATGTGTCCGGGAATACGGCGAATCATTGGATATGGCTAGAGAACTTGAACTTCTGGGCACTGGTGTTTGGAGGTTAGGTTAGTCTCGTTGGGCTACTAAGACAACGGGGTTGGGGGAATAAGTAAAGCAAGGGGTTGGGGGCGGGGGAAGGCATCCCAAGGTCCCTCTACTGCTCATCCATCTCAGCAAGATCAGGGCTGGAGGAGGGTGGTGTGGATGACTGGAGGTGGTTTGAAACGGGTTGCTGGCTCGGGTTAGAGACCTGGGGGACGCCACTTGGGGCAGGGTCGGGAAGGGTCAGGGTTTCCGGAGCAGACTTTTTGCGGGGTCGGTCCTTGGGGACAGAGAGGGACTCGGGCGCATCGGTGCACATGGGGGTGGAGGGGGCGCTGGCAGGGCCGGTGAGGGCACAGGAGGAGAGGGGCGTCTCGCTGATGGAGATTGACGGGGGAAACATCCCAATCTTCTGGTTGGTAGCCTCCTGGATGGTGCGCTCAAACTCTCTCACCTCATCCATTGTCATGTCTGGATTGGAAAAAGATCAGTTGAGACCAGTGAGAGATAGAACTGATTTTTTTTTAAAACTCTTTGCAGACTATTTCAGATGACAGAAAAACTACATAAAGTCATTGCACTGCTGGAAAACACAGATTCAAAAACAAAAAGTCATGTTTGTCAGCTCACGTTGTTCATCAGCAAGATGTTTCTAAGGTTTATTTTATGTTTTTCTGTTTCCTTTTTCAAAGTTTAATAAGACTTGAATTGTTATATACTTCACATATTCAACAGTTTGTGTATGTATCGTTTGAGTGAATGCGAGACGGAATGAGTGGATGTATGTGGACCGTTACACGCGACCGTGACAGCTTCATTCACAGTCACCAGTGGTTCAGACATGAGAGAGGAGGAGCAATGGCATTAAGAAACAATGAAAGAGACACATACGCTTGCTTTGTCATGGATCTCTATGTCATCCAGTGAAGATGGGTTTGTTGTGGAATGCTCTTGCTGCTCATGGCAAACTTTAATGTTGGTTTGCTCATGCATTTGTCTCTCGTAATCCCGCACATCATCCAAAGTCATATCTGGAAGAGGGGAGGGGGGTGGAGGGGAGGGATGGAATGAGGGTTGAAATATTGGTAACTCCTCTTTAAGGGAACTCTTGTATAATGGACTTGACAAGAAGGTGGGGAAGGACAGGGTTAGGTGGCAGAGGCGCATTCCATGGATGAGTATAGCCCTTTTTTTTTACTGATGATTGCAGCTTTTTAAAGTTAAAGAGGTGAAAATATTAGTTTCCCATGACCCAGAGAGCCTACAGGAGACAGCTAGATAGATCCGAGCCACACCAGGAAAAAAAGAGGAAAGGAAGTGTAGGAAGTGTCAGGAACATTTCAAGAGCAATCCACACCCAAAGGAGAGGTTGGATCACAAGAAAAGAAGCACAAGAAAGAAAACACCTGGAAGGGTTTGCTCATTTCGCAGTGCAAAATCATTCCACATGGGAAAAGATTTTGAGGATTTCAGACATCCAGCTTGTAGGGAGTTGCGGTATAATGGTTAGAGGTTATTGAGAGGAGAGGAATAGGTTTCATGGCAAAGATAATAGGCTTGTTATCTCTGTGCCCTGCAGTGATGGAAAAAGCTCAACAGCTGAGAGTGAGTAAATGTGCTGTAGCCACAAGTGTCTGCAAACAGGACTGCCTCTTGTGCAACCAGACTCTCAGAGAAACAGACAGAGGCAGCTTTCATGTTCCAGTGAGTTGATCGTTCTTCGATAAATAGATGCAATTATTCCTTCGTGCAACTGCAGCCAATTAGATGGGCGGGTGCATATTCATACGCACAGGTTTGGTAGGCTTAAAACGATTTTTTTCTTGCAATTGCAAATTTGGCTTTCATATCAAAAACAGAGTCACAAATGAAAGCCTGACATGAAACATGAAAGAGTAGGGTTTAAGATTATTTATCGTGCAGGTTTCATTTGAAACAAACACTGTCTAGCCGTGATAGTGCAGTGTTTGTCATCAGTGTGTTAGTGGTGACACCGAGAGGAGGACCCATGCTGTAGGAGAACTGCAGGACTGGCAGTGAGAGGGTTAAATGCGGGTGGAGAAGTGATTGGTCATGCACAATGAGTGGTAAATAAAGAGAAACCACACAATAACTGGAAAACTATTAAAAAAGCTAGAACAGTGCTAACATTTCAAAGAATGATTAATATAACAAAACACTTCAGGTACATATAAAAATGTGGAAAATGTAATAGTCTAACGACCTATTTATGTATTCTTTAAGGGTTCACATAAGCAGTTACTCTTAATATACAGCAATGAAAAATAATTACTTCCATTTATTCATTCATAAAATTAAATGGGCCAGTGGCTATAAATTAGCTGGAGTATGTGCACAGCAGAAATGTAAAAAGGATTGATAAACCTACCAATCCATTCATCCACCCAGGCAAATGCCTGTCTGTGTCCCAGCAGCAGCACATCCCGAACCACCTAAAACACAACAAAGTGACTATTTCATTCATTATTGTTTATTTAGTATTGTTTTTTCCATGCAGCACAGATGATGCAAAACTGAAATTAGCACAAAAAACATCCAATTGCATATTTTATAACACAGATCAAATTGCCTGAGGGACTGCACTCAAGCAAGGAAGGATAAATGTGAATCTGTATTACTAAACATTAAATCCAGCATTCAGCTGAGACTAAAATGATCCCATGGGTGACCTCTCACCTTGTGAACAAACTGCTCCACACGCGTCTGCAGACCCCACACCTCGAACTTGACGGTGACCAGTTTGTATGAGCACATGATGGGATCCTGCGTGTCCCTCCAGCCCTCCTGAAGAAGCCCCCGCGACGTCTTCTCTGACTTGAAATATCTCAAGTCCTGCATTCGGGGCGAGTGAACACGCACACGTTTAATATTAAAATAATTAACACAAGCCTTCAGGCATTGTTGTTTCTGCGGCCCGGTGGAGAAGCGGCACCCCAGAGGAGAGACGTAAGGGAGAGCCTAAAATTAGATGCATGACTGAATGCCAGTATTAAATAGCATTCACATTAACCCCCTCTGGTCCTTGGAGAATCTCTACCCAGGCTCATTGGAGCCGGAGCAATCTGTTATTAAACAGCTCTGAAGACAATTACCAGCTCTCACACTTCACAGACTCTGAAGTATGAAAGGCTGTCAGACTGTGTGACTTGGGAGAGACACGTAGAGCAGCAAGTGCAGCCGCTAGACGTGTGGGGTTGAGGTCTCAAATCCCCAGAGTTTATATTAAAGCGACTACTTCGGCCTCAATAACAGATTCAACAGATAAAAAACAGATCTGTGGAAGGATAAAAGAACTTTTCTACTGGATCAAATGTTGGATCAAAGTTATTTAGATGGAGAAAACCAGCTGAGGAAGAGCACGAGAAACTGAAATCATACAGTTTCATCTAACTCGGTGTTTTACTACCGCACTTCCAGATTCAGCACTACGCTTACATCCCTCCAGTGGTGTTAACTCCCAGCGGTCATGTGCATCTACACACACTAACAAACACACACACACGCGCTCACCTCAGACTCTTTATAGTAACGCTCAGGGATCTCGTCGTAGGCGATGTCGATGAAACACACCTCCCTCTCCTGCTCCTTCAGCTCGGTGTCGAAGATCTGAAAAACAGAGCAGCGTATACCTGCCAATCAGGGTCACCATGTAGAAATACATCTAACAAATGTGTCTTCTCAGTTTTATACTGTGAGATATGTGGATGACTGCGTTATCTTCTCACTCTGTCACCCTCGTCGCTGAGCCAAACACTTGCTTGCACCACCATTAGGTGGTGCTCTGTGCCCACGTCTTCAATCCGTTACTGTGCCAAATGACACACTGCAATCACTCTGACATATGTTCTGACAGACAGGCAGCTGATTGTACAAAAAGTGAGCGCAACCTTCTTGGTCCCTTTTATTATTCTTATTATCATTCTTCGTTTAGTCTTACGCTGGTGATTCTACAGAACTGCAATAAATCAAGTGTGAACGTAAATTCACTAATGCATCTATTTATCAATGTGTCAATCAATCCATTGTCATGCCGTCTATTATATACTAGTACACACAACAATGCACACTTAGGCGCACAATCCAATGAGATAATCCTTGAACAGAGCACACAGCTGCCAAGTCTGTGAAATAAAGGTAATTCTACATCCCAAAATATATCTTGATGATGGTACAGACTATTTTACATAAACACATAAGCTAATGCAACTTACTTTTTTATCATTATCAGTCAATCCCTCCTTTTTTTCTTTTTAGGTTTGCCTTCTTTCTCCAGATTTTTAACTCTTGCCCCCTTCTCCTTCTCTCTCACTCCCTTTCTTGCTCTCTTTCACTTTTTTCCTCCTCTTCCCCTCCAGATTCTGTCATTTACAGTGTGGATGCACACTGCTGGCACAATAAGGACTGAGAGAGAGAGAGAGAGAGAGAGAGAGAGGAGAAATGGAGGAGGCAAACGAGGGGGGGGGTGACGAGGGAGGAAGGCGATAAAATGAGAGAGAGAAACATAGGTTTGTGTAATCAGCGATGAGGAGGAAAGAGGGAAATATCAATGTGCATGTAGCGTGTAAATATGAATGCATGGGTTTGCTAATGAATTAGGAGAATCTTGGAAAGAGTGTTTACTGAAGCATTTTCAAACTAATGATTTACATCGAATTCAGTTTTAGTAGTTTAAATAAAAGGTCACTATTCACTGCAACTGGGAAAATATTCTGTAGCTCTGCATTTAATATTATACAAAAAGACCGTTAGCATAAATACAGTTTGTATTGAGAGAGACTTTTTTCTTTTTGTTTGTTTTTTTTTTGGTGCACTAATGTGATGCCATGTTGTACCAATACAGACACAGAAGAGAGTCCGGCACAGTGAGAAGGTGAAAAAAGAGAGTAAGGGGGTGAAAAAAGAGAAATGAAAGAAACTAGTGTGAACTTCATTTTCAGTTTTTCAATGTCAGTTCATCCCAAAGTCAAAACACAGGCAGATAGCATGGCAATTGGGCAGTATGAACTAGGGTGTTTGTCCTAAAATGCTCTGCGGGGAGGGCCTCTGAAGGCTGATAGTAATCACTGACTAAATGAAAAACCGGATTGGACTGCACTTCATTATCCTTAAAATGGAAAAAATACACAGAAACTAGACAAACCCTATTCAAGGCACTTATCAAAGACCATCATTAATTTCAAATACAATTTATACAGATACGGGGAACTGTGGATGTGATAGTTGTTTAGCGAATAGATGGTTTTTCTTCCCGACGGGAGCTATAGTGTGCACTGTCGGTGTTGCTCTTTTCATTTATTAAAATGAGAAGACAACAAATGTCTTTTTTGGAAGTGGCCTCATGGAAATTCCAGGATAATGAAAAACCTTTGCAACTCCGATGGTCATTATAAGTGCCCTTCTAATTTCACCGGTTCCAGAGGCATCTGTGCATGTGCCGGGCTGGGACACGCATCGCCTTCTGTGATAACAGCCCATAACTGCCTCGAATTTGGGCACAGCTCTGAATGTAGAGCTGAATGGAGATGTGAAGCTGCAGACTGAAGACGTGCAGCACATCAGCCGGAAAAGGAGAATAAGATAAAAGATAAGGGAGAAAGAGTGAAACAGATGTGTTTTCTCATTCTGCCTGCTGGGTGGTTTGGGAGTCGTTGGAGAGATTACAAGAGCAACATGTGCCTCGGGACACATGTTAAAGCCTAATGTGTGAGTGTGAGCGTGTGTGTGTGTGTGTGTGTCACATTGGAGAGTAATGAGGAATTCTGCATGTCATGTGTTGTCACTGCAGCTTCCATTCAAACGGTGCATGACGTCCACTCACACCCACTCATTTCCTGTCCACACATCACCACTCCTTTTCTTTCTTCATCCCTGAATCCTTCCCGCTAAGTAAGTCGTCCTTCTCTTTCCAGCTGTTCTTGCTCTTAAGGCTTAAGCACAGTGATAAGCCTTCACCAACACCACCACCCCTCCACCCCACCCCCCACCCCCAACGAGTGGACAGATGTACATTATGCCATCAGGATCCACACATGAGAAAACATGACACTTGTTACGAGAGAGCGTTGTTCAATAAAACGCTCGAAAACAAAGCAGCGCACAGCTGCGATCACATTATTTCACAGCATCCTTACGCCAAATGTACCTCACGCGCTCACAAGCTGGTTACACAATGTCATAAAACATGCAGAGCTCCGTGTTTGTTCGCCCTGAAGATGTTACGCAAAGTAGTGCAGCTGTATCATTGAATCACTGAATCAAGTATGCATAGACAATGAAATCTATCTGCCGCTCTCTGCTCACATGAACACAGGCATCTCACGCTGCCATCTATTCACACACACACACACACATTTGTCTCTGTTTATAGCCATGTGGTGTGTTTGCCGCTGGCGATTTGGGATAGTTTTCATTAAAAAAAAAAAAAAAAATCTGATCTGTCGACTTGTCTTGTGAAAGCAAACAAGCATCAATCTAAGACATCACTACACGTTTAATGCATGCCGGCAGTCTGTCCATTTCTGTCTCCATCTTTGCTTTACGAGTGCACGAGCTACTCGGAGACACGTCCAAAAAGACACTTGCGCGAAGTTGGGCGCAGTTTCTCCCTCATACAATGACCAAATAAGTGAGCTATTTGCAACAAAATATGAAGACACAGTGGAAATTAACCTGCTGGCCACCCACCATGATATATTTCAGGCAATTTGTCTGTTGCTACCCTATCATTTTTCTTCCTCACTGTCCAGGCAGTGGCAGCATTTCATTTGATGACTAATGCCCCAATAAACTGGAGAGTGGAGTAAAATATAGAGAGAAAGAAAGCAAGTACGCCAACAGCCCAAATGAAATTAGCTGTCCAACAAGTTTTTGGCAGACTCTCAAGGCACACTGTATAGTTGGCATTACGAGATGACGGGATTGCAAAGAAGAGCCTGTGAGCTGCCAGATCTGCTCAGATGGTTTTTACTCATGTAGCCTCCGCAGAGGTCTTGTTTTCAACTGTATGTCTCATAAGACATATTTTGTGCTTTAAATTGGCCTATTTTGTTGTACGGATTTCTGTATAAGAAGCACAGCAGACAGGCAGCAGATATATTAAGCTGGCAGATTTCTAAGGTTGGAGCCTGACTGATTCACTGCCGTTGCAAAAATATCAGCATCGGTGTACGTATGTCGCTCGACACGGGGGAAAAAAGAACCTGCAGAGATATGTTGGAGGTATTTTAAAATTTCTTAAAAGTAAAATGACCTGCTCAGCATATTTCTTTGTCCCAGAGCTACAAACATTTGTTATGGACACCATGTTATGGACAGAATTCATATCGACTTGCATGTGGTTATAAGACTCTCAAAGGGACTCCTGAATGGACAGACATGCAGTACGTGTCATATGTACACAGCACTCACACTTGAACCGTTAAGGAACAGACTTACCAAAAATCTCCCCAAACCACAAAGTTCCTATCACACACACACACACACAGAGCACACTCACATTGTCGTTGCATCCTTTGTTGTCCTCGTACTTTGTCTCTATGTGGATGGAAAACTTGGGCAGGAATGAGCACTGTGGGTAAAGAAAGGAAATAATGTTAAACCCCTGTAAAAAAAAAAACCAACAACAACAAAAAAAACGTTTTAATAAACAGCAACATCTGAGGAGAACAAGTAGCCCTGCGTATCAAGAGTCCTTAATTGTTGGTTTGCTGCCTTCCAACGCATTTAAAAGGCTAAAAATAGAAGCGGAGAAGAGTCGATCCTGCAGAGTTAGCGCTCATTACTTCTGGTGATAATCCAGATAGTGTTACTTGGTTTGGATTTATGTTTTAACTCCACTTAATGGCATATAGCTATAGACGACTTGGTAACACACTTTGCTGTAATGTCTTTCAGAGACAGTTCTGTTTACCGTTTTAACACTGACTGTCAAAGCTGCTGTTTGAACTTTCCTTCTCTCTCTGTGTTTCTTCCTCACTGTATAAAGCAAAACAACATTTCAAGCTTTGACAGTACAGAATTTCAACTGCCATCACCTTGTCCAAATTGACAAAAGCAAGGCAATTTTAAAGGCTCTGTGAGTCTTGTGCCTATAAACTAATCTTGGCATGCATGTATTTACACTGACTCACACATGAACACACACACAAACACACACAAAAAAAACGCCCCCACACATAAAAGGAGACAAAATCAAGCATTCTGTCTTCACGACGTCTTTCCCATCTCTTCCCCGCACCCTAAAGACGTGTGACTCATGTGGTCGACATTTCTCACTCAGGCACAACAGGAACCGTAATGGTTTGCATGTGTGTCTTAAAAATGTGCCAGCAAGTTCTGCCGACGCTTCAGTGTGTTTTCGAGGGTTAATCACGGGTCACACAGTCAGTTCGGCTTATTAGCAAATACATGCTTATTGGTATGCGTGTGTGTGTGTGTGTGTGTGTGTGTGTGTGTGTGTGTTGGAGGGGTAAACTGAGTTGCTTTCATTACTGCAGACCAACTTAATCCCACTGTGAAAAAAGAATTCTGCAACAGCGGTACTTAGGTCACACCTCCAAACCACAGCAGGCTGCTTAACTCTTTTCTGTAAACAGACATTATAGCTTCACACCACAAAAAGCTTTATTATGCAAATGCTGTGTCATTTGACATGTTACAAGTTGTACAATCCCCCTGACCAAAGATGAGTTCACTGATGTTAGAAATACTTATGTTGGGGCTTTAGCTGTGACAGCTCTCTCTCACATACACATGAGCACACAGATATAAAAAACATACTGTACATAAAGCTGGATTATATCCAGTCAAGAAGATAACTCTGGTTCTTAGTAATGGCTATGCATAATGTGAAAGGACTTACAGCCGTTTCCCCCATTTTAGCATCTTTTTGCTCAAAGTTTTGGTTTTACAGACCACATTATTGCTTTGATTCCCTCTGATCAAGCTGCAGTAAAAGAGGATCTGATATTTTTCTCAGAAGTTGTTGGAGACCAAAAATGGGGCTAAGTGTGAATGTGTGACTCAGATTTGTCAGTTTGCCAACTGAACAACCTCAAATGCTGCTCTGTGTTCACTGGATGTGAAAACAGTTCTCTAGTGCGCCTGCAATAACAACTTTAAAAGGCGATAATTGTTAATAATGATAATAATCCAAGAATTTAACTATTTATTCCAGTTAGGAAATTGGGAACAAGTCGGCAGGAAGGAGAGAGAGGATACTTACAGTGTATTCTACCGGCGGTGGCATGGGGTGACACACAAAACAAGGAAAGAACACAAGAGAAATACAGTTAGTTATACAGTCTCTTCAAATTTTTCACATCACAAAAAGATATGAGAGAGTCGCGACTGACAAAAACGGGCGAGACCTGCGTACTGACTGTCGCATATGTGAAACCTCACATCAACCCCTCCTCTGTGACTTTCTTCTCTACTTTCTGTAAATTGCCCTCATCAAAAAGAAATTCCCTTTTTATCTGTGCTCCTCAGCTTGTAACACTTCTCCCTTAGATCAGGATCATTAAGGCATCACAGAAATCTGTTCTTTGCACCCCTGACTGCTGCTCACTCGCGATGTCGGCCATTTCCAAAGCAAAGCTTATTCCGCCGCCTCGCTTGTAGTGAGTCAGTGTGGATGCATTTGCATTTGCGGCAAAACTGTAAACCTGCAAACGCGTGTCGGCTTTCACGTGTTTGTATGTCAATAACATGTTTGTGCTTTCTCACATGCAGCGAGCTAACACAGCGAACGGGAACAGAAAACTGCGATCGAGCAGCACATTCAGGCCGAGCTGCCTTTAAATGTCGCGTGTCGGCATCGAGGGCCTCACGTGATTCCGCAGTGTTTTATTTATTTTTTTATCCAGCTGTTGTCAATACTTTCACCTTTTAGAGTTGAAGGTCATTCTTCAATCGATCCATGCTGCCAAATCCTCCGTCCTCCTTTTGTCACTGACTCTTCACATCTCATTTACATTTTGCTTAGAAGGCTATAAAAAGGCTTATTTTCCAATGTCGTTCCATCCTGGTGAGGATCCATGCAATGAAACCCTCATATGTTCATCAGATAGGACATATGGACTCACTCGCTCACTTGGAAGCTGGGCATTGGAGATTAGTGAATTACACAGGACGTGACTGAAGGCATGATTTTTCAAAGTGTTAAAAAAATGCAGTGGATATTAGAAATCTTCGAACATGTGCTAGAACTGGCTCTCCTCTCTGAAAACTCGTGATATCTTTTCACACACACTCTGATTCCCTACAAACATCTAGTCTGTTTATACCAAGTGGTGAGTGCTAAGTAAACATTTTGACTGAAAAAAAAAACAACTTTTGTCCTGCTGAAAACCAACCGAGAAGCCGGCACGCGTTCGAGTGGAGCTCTTTCTTTTACAGACGCTCGAATTTGACCCGAGGCGAGTGGGCCTGCGCGCTGTAAAGGCACTGAAACAATGAAGTTCACAAGTCCGGCAGAGACGTCTGCTCACCTGTTATGGTGTAAGGGTAGTAGTTCCACGCTTTCTCCGTCACGTAGAAGATTTTAGGGACCACTGCTCGAGCCCAGCTGGGTAATTTACTGCAGAGAGACATTGGGGCAGACAGAGAAAAATGAGGAGAGAGAAACTGTGTGATTGTAGCAGCAAAGCAGGGACGAGGGACGAAATTGCTTCCGTTATCGCGGCGATCGTCAAAAACTTGTTCCAGAGGTAAAGAGGAAAATCTGCTCACAGTATAGAACCCTGAAACTGAGGGACATTTTTCTGTGCACAATCTCCATGGTTGACCATAACGCCGCATAAGGACTCATAATTCTTGTTTTGTATGTCTTAGTAATAATGTAATTTATCCAAGAAATGTTTGCCAAAAGCAGTGCTCTCTTTTTGGGAACGCCCTGTTCACATTCATACAGCTTCACTCGGGGGGGAAACTGCTCAGCATAATCGCTGTCTGTTGATTGACGATCAGCTCCATCGCAGAAACTGGGAGTTACGGCCATTGTTCAAGTGCAGCTATTTTGCTTTCCCCAACCATAAGCTGCTTTGAATTAGTCTGACAGTTGCAGCATAAAGGATAACTGTGCAAATCAGTTCCTTATTCAGGCTTCGTCTTGTTTTCAACTGTCTTTAACATTTTCTTGGCACGTCTAAACAATATATACATTTTTAATTGTCAATTAAAATATTTGACATTTTGGGAACTATTTGCTCTCAGAGAAGATCAATACCACTGTTGTGTGTGTGGAGGAAATATGAAGCTATGATGGCTAGCAGGAGCTTAATATTCAGCATCCACATGACTATTGCTTTCTCTACAAGATAGGCAAATAAACGTTATTAACAAAATGTCGAACTATTCCTTTAGTCTCAGGCCTCGACTCCAGAGCCTCCTCAGGCACCCTGAACCTGTCTGTGCTATCGACCGTGCGTCTGCTGTTCGATGTGTGACTCGGGGGACTTCATGTGTGAGTGTGCATGCTTGACATTCTCTCATTTTGAACTCTGAACTCTGCTAAGACTATAATTGTGGCAGCGCTGAGAATCTATATGTGAGATATGTCAAGCAAAGAGGCGCGGCGGCTTTCGCTTTCTTCATCTCCACTTTGATTGACGCGGAAAACGGTTTCTTAAGGAGGACAAAAATGGCACCCACTGCATCGTGACGGCTGTGAATAAAAACAGCCTTCGACGGTCACATTGTGCGAACGTTGGCAGGCTCGCTTGCTCGCTCGCTCTCTCTCCCTCCCAACAAAAGCGACTGACACTCCTCCCACTCCCCCCATCTGTTGATTTCTCCCGTTCCCTCCTTGTTCTTTTAAAGATCGTTGCCAGTGGCTGCTGCGACGGGGGGCCCGCGTTGCCAAGCGCGCAAGCGTGGTGGGCGGCTGCTCGGAGTTTTCACGCCAAAAGCCTGGAGTTTGTATTTAGAAAAACTAAAAACAAACAAGAAAAAAAAAAGAGAGAAAAAGATTTTTTTTAAAAAACTCCCCTGGTAAAGTCGAACACATCCACGGAAAGGCGACACTTTTTTTCAATCATAAAATCAACCGTACCCCCTTCGCTCGTAATGAAGGTTATTGACAGAACGAGCATTGAATCGACGTTCAGGTTGGATGGGACGAGGCCAAAAAGTGGAACACAGCGCGAGGCAGATTGCGAGGGCTAATGGGGTGGCTGAAGCCTGATAGAATGAGTCCAGATTGACTTCCCTGCTGGTGAAATCAGAGCTAAAATGTTTAGTTGTTGCCGAGCCAGATGGATGGCCAGTTCACTGGGGCAGAAGAGTGGTTAGTGTTGGTCAAACTCTTAATATATCATTATCTTACTTCGTTTTACATTTCTTACCTCAGTGTCAAAAATATTATATAACTTTAATTAAGGCAGAAGGTTTAGCTCTTTTCTGATAAGAGTACTTTAGATTTATAGCACAGATGGACACGCAGATTGTATGGGAGTGTCCTGTTACAACATTAAAGTCTAAAGTTTGTTACATTCAGTCAGGGAAGTGAACGACCTTTTATAAATCCCCTTTTCACTTCACACAGAAGGACTGAAACCTTACATGGGAAAAAAACTGAGTGTTATTTATGCGTGAGCATCATTTTATCTTAAAATGTCAGCTACTCCAGAAATATCAGGATGTAAATGAACGTCCGAGCTAAGAGTTTGGATTATTTGTATAATGTTTCTCCTTCATCTTCCTTTCCAGCTTTTTAAAATTGTTACATAGTCCTTCACCCGAAGTGAGATTTTTAACGGCTTGAATATAAAATGCAATCTAAACTTTTTTGGGTGAGAACGACTGAAGCTACTTCTGTAGAACTCCCATTAAAACATTTCTTTACTGTCCAAATCGAACCTTACAAACAGTTCCTCGTGATATTGTGGAGCTTGTTAAATTAAGTGTTTCTTATTCTTATTCAAGACAGCAAACTGCATATAAATACGTGAATGGAAGCCCAACTCATCTCTGTTTGTTCCTTCTGCCTTCCTCCTCTCCTCTCCTCTAAAGAGCAGAGCACTGCTGACTCAACATAATTAGTTCCCCAGCATAGTGAACGCTGACGCAGGTATTTGTGCTCAAACAAATGGCCTGCAGCATCCCTGCCACCCCGCTCTATTCTCCTTCTCTTGCTCTTATTTTTCTTGCTTTCTCCCCCCGCTGTCATTTTCTTTTCTTCTTTTTTTTTCTTCTTCATAGTCTCTGTCCTGTTCGCCTTCATCTCTCTTTGATTCATGTGGGTCTACCAAAACAGTGTGTGTGTGTGTGTGTGTGTGTGTGTGTGTGTGTGTGTGTGTGTGCACGTGTGTGTGTGCGTGCGTGTGTGTGTGTGGAGGTGCGACACAGGCAGCTGCATGGGCAAACACACACACACACACACAAACTGTCGAGATGCATCAATATGAGGTGAAATATAACAGCGATGGAAAACCCTGTCGCGAGTAACAGGTGGCCAGCGTGTGTGTATTTCTGTACGTGGAAACCTTTGCAGCATTATCGAATGGCTGAATGTGATGGGAGACGTTTGACATGCAGATTATTATATTAATACTTTGGTTTTTCCAAATTTGGGAAAAAGTCAAAACAATGGATCGAATGTGAGCTGAGGTGTTCTTTGAGAGAGAGAGTTCAGAAACAGGAGACCAGGTGATGAGCTCGCCCCTGAGACCAGAAATCTCTAAAACAACACTATTTCTGTTCTACTTGTGTCCTTCCCTGAGATACTGCCACAGGGTTCTGCAGGTTGTGCTTTTTCTTAAACTCGTCAACCATGGAAGCTTATGTTATTCTTTCCATCCCCTTAATCCTTCTTTTGTTTCAAGTTTGACAAGTTTGACAAGTTTGACCTGACTGTCCTCAGAAAACACAGCGTTGGGGGCGCTCACACGCCCGAGTTCACCACGTGTTTGACAATACACGGGAGAAGACGCTTCCCACTGACCTGTTGAGGTAGACTCGTTTCTCTGTGAACTGCCCCTGGCCGTGCGCCGGGTCTTCGTACGGTTCATTCTGGACGACCTCCACGCCTTCCCCTCGATCGCTCTGCTCGTGGCTGTGCTTACTGATCATGTACAGCTGCCCAATCCGATACTGGAAGAAAAAAAGACGGGATGAGTTATACGACTGTCTGACAGCAATCGCATTGGGTAACTTTGACAGAGTCACCAAGGAAAATTAGCACACAGTCTAACAGGCTCAGGGCGTACAGACAGACAGATTTACAGATATGTCAATGCCAAAATGCTCTTAAGTGTGTTGAGAAAACAAACTCACCACAACTCATAATTTTTTCATTAATCCATTTAAAGTAAATTTGTATGCAACTTAAGCAGTTCCATCTGAAAAAAAAGCACCCTGTTATCTTGAAATATATTCCCCCCCTGCATCTGGTTACTTTTCATCAGACTAATACTCGCTATATGCCATCAAGCAAAATTATGACAGGAATAACAATACAAACACTGATTAATAATAACACACTAACAACCACTGAATATTTCAGTGCCGTTATTGTGTACGACCTTCAAACACCAGCTGACCGTGGAATTAAATCCAAAGCCACGTTACACCATGCTCATCCTCCCCTCAGCAGAAAATAAATATGTATTTTTAACTCTAAACTACGTCAGGCTTCAGTACAAAGCTTTAAAACTTGTTCAACTGTGCTTCTTCTTTTTTTTTTTTATTTCTGCCCCAAAGCCCGCAGACTGTGGGAAGCTACTCCTCAATAAGGTGAAAAGCAGATGTTTGGATGAGTTTGACATGAATAGCCTGTTTGCTTGGCCCAGAGACAACAAGCATTCCTTATTTATTGCCTTATTGCCCTGACTTAGATGAGAAAAAGGTCAGAAAACAAAAGCAAAGTCATGCAGGCTTCTGCAGCAATAATGCTTCTTCAGTAAAAGGCCAGACTTGCAGCTGGTCTCCGGCTGAGCTTCTCCTATTTTAATGAACATAACACTGTGACATTTGTACACATTGCAGCGTGTTCGGTTAATTAAATACTCTGGCCGTGCAAATTACAGCTTTTAGTTTTAGATGCCTTGCAACACCTTTGCATTATTCCAGCAGTAAATGTGGACTGACTGACTGGAGGCAGCGCTTCTGCCTGCTTTTGATCTTTAATCTTCGCGTTCCAAATCCAAAGCTTCTGCTGGTGACAAAAGACCCAGAGAGGAGTCAGAAAGATATGGAAATGAATGATTTCAAAGAGCGAGAAAAGGAGCTGACAGAGAGTGAGAGACAGCGGAGCATCAAAGGAGGGCAACTTGAGGACTTTTAATGAGAAGGAGGGGCCCGAAATTAAATGAAGGACAGAGAGAAAAGGGAGGCAACTGGACATTTTTGACTGCCAGTAAGAAAGGAAGAAGATGAGAAAACTGGAAAAAAAGGGAGTTCTTTATCTATACATCTATATATTTTATCTGTTACAGGCTGTGAACAAGTGGATGTTTCCTGCTCAGTAACCATATGCTTTCTCTTCCCTCTGCGCAACCTCCACACAAGAGAAGAGCGATGGTAATGAAAGCAAGCTAAATCAACCGTATTCCTCTGGATTCCACACTTCTTCTTTCCCTGACCTTTACCTGTCATGGGAAAATGTAAGGCACTCACCCAAAATAGCTCCTGTGGGAGGGCGCGTGGAGGAGGGGGGACTCAAAACGGTGTCAGCACTTAGGTGCTGCTGGACACGCATATTTTACAGGTATGTGCTAAAATAAAAGAGACAATTACGTGAATCCCAGCGGGTCTTTAGATTGAGCAGCTTTAACGGACTCTATCGAGGGGGATTTTGCGGAGTTAGTGCATCTGCGGCTTTTAGAAAGTCAGTTTTAACACGATGTTGTTTGATGCTTCATGAAATTCAGTAAAATAAACACGGCGAGTAGAGAAAGTAAAAGCTGGTTAAAAAAACACACACACACACACACACAAAAACAGCTTTTTTTCAGAAGAGAGCGCAAAGGACTACTACAGTATTTGACCACTATCACATTATTATTTTATAGCAGATGCACGAGTCATGTGTGCTGAAACTACTATATGTTAAGGTCCTTCCCATACAAAATAATATGCATAGTATGTTTTACACTATTAAGAATTAACTAATAGTAATTTTCAGTAATGCTTTCTAATAGTCTCGGTGTTCTGTCGAGGTGAGTTTGCGGTGGTCAATCGTGTAATCATCGGAAAAATGGATGCTCTCACGAGAGTAAAGAGGCTTTAGCATGGACGAAGGTGATTAATTAAAACAGCTTTAGATGGATTCTGTTTAAATAAAGTACAGTGCATCCTTTCCGCACGTCACGCACTCTTTTCCTGTTGGTTTTGCCATTTAATGAAGGGTTTCTCAGGTCAGATAGTATTTGAAAAGACTTTTCCTGGTCTTAATACAACTGATACTGTCTTGAACATCAATGCAGTGCCCTTGGATACAGGACGGCAAAGTCAAACTGATACAAATGTGTTTCCCCACAGTACACACACACACATTCACCTCCTCCCCCTATCACTAGACTTACACCTCATTATACTTAGGAAATCTATGCGTTAAAGGTCACAGAACCAGCCACACCTTGGCTTGGTGTCCTCTGCGGCGCCTTAGACTAGTTTCGCTGTGAAACTTTGAAAAGGACAGCAACGCAATGACTCACTTCCTCTGTCTCTGTTCGCTCCACGGCCCCCACTCTCTTGACAAAGGTATAGATGTAAGAATGTGGGGTCAGTAAAGGACATACACTTGAGAAAGACACACACACAGAGTACAATGGTCTAAAGAAGGCTGTCTGAGCACTAAATTTCCCACTGACAAAGGCCGACGGAGCAGCGGGTTAAGATCAGAGATGAACATTTATTAAGACACGCGGCGTTGGGCTGACCTCTGCCAAAGCGAAGAACATGTCATAAAAATGTCCAACTCTTTTTCGACATTTCTTTCATCATCTTGCCCCCACGATCTCTCCAAAAAGTTTTGACTTTTTAAAGCGGATATTGCAAACGTGTTGGCAAACAAGCTGTTAATTTGCATATCCAAATTATATACAGCAACAGCAGCATCGCTTTGGAGTCATATTTTTCTTTTTTTTTGTTCTCTTTGTGGTCTGAGGGAAGCATCTTGCTCTTAAGCTGCTAAATGTTCCATCGTGTTCATGCAGCTAATTTCTAATTTTGTCCCTTTGGTGCCAAGCCACAAGTGTACAGTGATTACATATACATACATATATACATATATAAACACACATACACACACACAGACAGACAGATAGATTGATATCCAGTTTCCAGCATAGAAAAACAAAATGATGAGCTGACACACACTCGTGTGACAATTGTCTGTGGGTTCACTCATCATTACATCAACCCCTTTCACATACAAGTGGTCATGTCATTCACTGTTAAAACTATTAATTATAGACGTTTAAGCAGACACTTGCACTTACAATTTCCAAAACCAACTTGAGCAGCAGTGGAGCAGAACCAAGCAGCCACTGAAAAGTTCAGTTAGCGCAGTGAAGCGAGGGGCTGTCATGTCGCAAGATTATGAAATGCATCAGCTTAAGTACATTTTCAACACTCAGAGCACAAGCAAAGGACAGTTCAGCCCTGAAGTGACCCGCACACACCGTGTAAGGTTCAATGCAGCACAGCCAGCACCGCAGAAATGAACAAGCAATTTTCATGTCTCATCTAATGCTGATTACATTAATTAATTTGAAAAAAAAAAAACATTTTTTCTGTTGGTGTTTTAAAGATCAGAGTAGTAATGTGCCAGGGATGTGTTTACAACTGAGACGAGAGAGTTAGTCAGAGTTAGTCACAATAAATTAATTATAGGGAATGTCAAGAAGATCAGTGCTGAAAATGTACACGCCTTCAAATATGCATGAATCCAAACGCGAAGAGCTTATGTAATACAGAGTTTGAAATTTAAAAAAACATCCTCTGCCCATCCGCGTGTTAATTCATAATGCAGCACACATGAGGTAACGTCATCACATTTCCTTACTTATCTTACATAGCATGCAGTAACAGGCGGGACAAATTACATAACGCGTTCTTTTTCACGTCACCTTCCGTTGATTCAGTCTCCTCTGTCCCAAACCTTGGCCACATCAGCCCCATTAATAAAGAGTTCACCTTTTCATTGAAGTCTCGAAAGCAAAAGGCGGTGTTTCTAAAAACAGCTCTGGGCTTGTGGTGAGTGCAAGCCTGCCAGGTTAAGAGCTACTGTAAATAATGCAGACGCTCTCTCTCCCATCCCTCTTTTTCAATGCCACATGGAAAATGAGGGAGGCGAGCGGTGTGGATTGAAAGACATTGAGGCAGAGGACAAGCACAGGGGGGTATTAAAAAAAAAAAGAGGACAGGGGAGCAGAGGAGAGGTTGCTCGTGGGTGAGGACAAAGTTGCAGAAAATAGCAGAGAGGTACAGACGGAGAGGAATAACGGCATGTGACAGTGTTACCGAGGCAGTTAAGCGTGACATCAGCCTAATTTAATGTCCTTTTATAAGAGGGATGTCCTTTTCCATTCGCTTCATCATCGATGAGCTGTGGCGGCCATCGATTTCTAAAAATATCAAGGAGGCGCGTACATTATGTCAGACTGTTGTGAGGGTCGGCGCAGTCATTTCAAAGGTTTGAGGACACCATGACGACTGCGCTTGATGGCGAACCGAGGCCGCTCCGTATTAGGGAAGGTTTGCACAACAACAAATAAAACCTTGTACTGGCTGCTTGAATAGCCCTGTTATTTTGCCCCCCCAGTTGAAGCGAAACAGGCAATCACTTCAGAGAACGCTGCAGCGCTGAAGTACTACTCGCTCTGTCTCTTGTCTGGAATCTTCGCAGCGTGATCGATCATTTAGCTACATGACGCAGCCAGCACAAAGAGGCCACAAAGAAGCTCGCCTCGTCTTTATTTGATTTGTCTGATGACAAGGCACTCCGGTCGGTCGTCGCTCATTAATCAATGCCAATAAACTAGAGTGTGTTGTCATCATCACCCCCTATTACAGGGCTCTGGTCTACGACGCTGAAACTCGAATCCACAGATTGAGAGGGCTGCGCTCTGCCAGGTGTGAAACCTATAGAACATCCTGCCAGAGCGTCTGTCTGAACTGATGGTCCTCTGTATATTTAAAAAAAAATCAATGGCTCACACACAATTTAATCTTTTTTGAGGTCTTAGTGCAGGATTACACACTGGAAAGGTTTCTTTGGCCTTTGCATGTCTTCTATCTATGTGGGGTTTTTATATGCAGTGTAAACACACCAGCTCACTAGTTGCTGTTTTGACTGCCAGGCTACATATTGCTACTTAAAAACATATATTTATCTTTGCAAAGTTGAAACATTAGCACACCAGAAAAAAAATCTGCCCGCCTGGCTTCATTTCTTGTGCTGTGGAGTTCAATCTGCTGTTCAACAGATGTTACTTGTCTTCATAAGCTAACCTACAGAAAGTACACGTTTGACCTTTTCCTATCCCAGCTGTCTCTTATTTTGTTCAATGAGCAAGTTTTACTTTTCACAAAATCACATCATACAGATTCTAGAGCAGATGATGTTTCGCTGTCAGGTATTGTAAAGATCTGTTTGTATAAGTGGTTCTTGCATGAGGCTCAATGTTCTAAGCTCCCCTGCTTCCTGACTGTGAAGTGCTCCATATCCACCAGAATACACCACCCACAGTAAAACATGACTAATACAAAATTATCTGGATAAAAAAAAGTAATTTTTACTGTTTGACCTCCCAAATTCATATCAGTATCTCTGGATAGTTTCCAATAGAATAATGAACAGAATTATTCAAACAGAGATCTGTGATGTGCTTTATTAAACCATAAATTATTGAGGGATTCTTGTTTTTCAAAACCTCCCAACATTTATTTCCTTTCGGCATGTCTGGGACTCCTTAGAAAAACACGCTCAGTCAGTTGGGTCTGACGTTTTTTAAATTATTCACACTTCAGTCACTTTTCAATTTTTCAATCCAGTTCATTTTATCTCATTTATTTCTGTCCACCTGAAGTGTTTCCCTGCAACAGGCTTGCTCCAATCAGCAAGAAAGCTTTTAAAACACTGCAATTGCAACAAAACCTTTAAAACAAAATCTTTTTATTAAGAGCAAAAAAAAAAGAAAAAAAGGTTTAGTACTGCTCACATTTCTAGAGTCTAGACTGGCTGTCAGACAGCCAGACACACCACTGCCCTGGAGAAACACAATATGAATAAACAGCATCGCAGCGTTAAGCTCTATCAAACAATATGTGATCCATCTGGACTCCCTCAGCAATTCTGTGCAGTCGATAACACTACAGCACTGTCATCAAGAAAGGGGAGTAACGAGGGGAAAGGAGGAGAAGAAAGAGAGGAGGTGGCTTCATCACGTGGAATGAGAATGGGGAAAAAAAGGGGGAAAGAAAAGGAGGAAAAGCAAAGTTTAGGTTGATAAAACAGTGGAAGAAAGAGAAGGAACAGAGAATTAGTAGGAAGGGAAGAGGAGAGAAAGGAGGAAGGAAAGAAACAGCAGGAAAAGGAGAGGACGAGTTACGATGAGCAGAGGCAGCACGCTGCTGTATATCACTACATTTCAAGGCCTCAGAGCGCAACGGATAAGGAGAAGGGAACTGAAATGAATGAGAGCAATAAACCAAGATGAGCGGGAATGGATGGAGGGAAGAGCAAAATCATTTTCTGTCCATTGAGAAATGATCTCCCTCGTTTACTCTGCGCAAAAACATCGCTCGTCGAAGATATGGACGCCTCAAGTGCTCCGGCTTCAGTGGTGCACTCAGACAAACAAACACGGTGATGGAAAGCGCGTTTCGGTTGGACTGCATGTGGAAAGTGGGGCTTTGAACGGGAGCCAAACACTTTGTCCTGTCGGCAGCCACTGCCTGAGTTAAGCAGGAAGAAGTCTGCATTCAGGCTGTTGTTACTGAGGATGAGCTGCAGTAACACAAACTAGAAACCAGTGAGTAAGAGGAAAACGTTTGTTTTTTCACCGTACACCGATTTATTTCGTCGTAAGTGACACATTATGTTTTGTATGCAAACTTGCTATGAACTGGAAACCACACACACCCAGTACAAACCAGCAATGTGCTGCTTCCATTTCAGACATTTTGCAAAAATGTATGAATGAATGTATGTATGTAGAATAATCCACCAGATATTATAACAATGTCCAAAAATCATAAGCCATGTTACCATCACAAATCAGTTTGTAAAAAAGGTATCCTAAAATATATCTGATAAACTTTTTTTAGTTTAGTTGTTTATTTTTTCAGAATAAGAGCGCCTTTAACTAGAAATAAAACTTAGCTGCGCCTTACTTCTAACACCCTCTACAAACAAAACTAACTCACTCCTGATTACCACTTTGATTTTATTAATGATGCGTTAAATATTACTGATAAAAACGGGTTTGGTTGCATCAAGATTTGTTTTTTCATCGAGAGACGTGATTTGTTCAACTGATTTTTCGAAAATGAGGGTAATCAATCTATCCTGCTTATGCAGGAACCTCTGAGTGGATGTTG
>JBAJHX010000051.1:9845222-9857381 GCA_037176925.1 Amniataba percoides
TGTGTGTGTGTGTGTGTGTGTGTGTGTGTGTGTGTGTGTGTGTGTGTGTGTGTGTGTGTGTGTGTGTGTGGTAGCAGCAGGGCCAATACTGTACTATTTTTAGCCCCGCTGGTTGAAGTTTGACTTCATCATCAGGCACTAAGGACAGTCAATGTCAATGCCTCCCCCTCTTTCTGCTCCCTTTGTTAAAGGATATGGAAACACACAGAGACAATGTCTCTGTTTCTTTTTCATGATGCTGGCTTTTTTTTTAAGGTTCAGCCTCGTGGCTTTCAGAAAAATCACCGTCATTTGACAAATAGTGTGAGTAACTCTAAAGCACAGCTAAAGAAGGGGTCACACATCATCACTGATTGCACCACAGCTTATGATGATGACGAGCTAGTTTGAGTTTTTGCTGTCAGGAACCACATCAAGATGTTCAAGGATTTCACTCTTACTTATCAGTAATTACCAAATGAACCTGATTACTTGTCTGATATGATGAATCAGGTCAATAATTCACAATTAATAACCTTAATGATTTAGGTGTCCCAGTGAGTCATGCAATGAGGCAGCACACACATCATAAGAGAGCCCTGAAACCTGGATGGAGTCATCATAAATCATCATTAATGCTGTTAATTACGCCTGTGCTAGGTCTGCTTTTTGCGGTTAGTATTTAGAAACACCTTCTACACATGCTCCACCGCACAGGACAAAAGTTTAACGGCAAGAGCTCCACAGCTGACATTAATCGAGCTAATGATGACTTAAAGCTATGACACCTCTGCGAAGAAGTCTTGCTGAAAGCTTGCACTGTCGACACAGTTTCCGCTTTTATTTCCCTTTGCAGTGCGGTGTCCTTTCACCAAAATCCAAATCAGAGTGCAACAATCGGCTCCTCGCCACGCCGACGGAGGGCCAGCTGAGGTGCAGCCCGCCTAATTGAACCAGCTGTGCAAACACCTGCAGGACAGGGTTACTTTAGGACTGTTGGAGACCACTGCGGCGGCTGATTGCTTTCAGCCCCACTGAAGTGAGAAGCAGACTGTCCGTCCCTTTGGGAGCAAACTATTGCCTTTATATTCTGCTGGACAGAAAGTACAGACAGGAGAGAGTCACTGCTTCATTTGCTTAAACAAAATGTGGACACAGCATTTGTCACAAAAAAACACAGCTATCCTTCCACCTGTCCTTACACTTAGTTCACCTCTACTCTGACCCCTATGCCTTATTCAATGATAAAAAAAAACACGTGTGCCAAGCATGCACATACTTGTGCCATTTGTGTCTTGCTATTTTTTTCCCTTGCCCTCCACATGTCACTCTTACTTTTATCACCCATGACGTCTATGTCACCCTCTCATGCTCCGCGCATTTACTGATGCAATACACTTGCGAGTGGCGCGCTGGGCTATTGCATAATGACAGATCAGCTAATGTTACTGTCCACAGAGGTGTAATTCTACACGCACTAATGACTCTCGATGCAACAAGACAGCACCAGCCAGTCAGCCGAGGTCAAACGCTCAGCGGCCGCCCTCACAGTCCCTCCTCCCGCATCCAGCGCGTTATTTTAGCAAAAAGCAGCAGCGAGAAAAAGGCAGTTTTCGCATAAATGACCTTTTGATTGAGTATGCTGTTGATGAAGCTCTCAAGAACAACCAAAAGCCACGTGAAACCCTTGACGCCGACGCTTTGTCAGTGTGGCTGAAAACAGAACAGCACTGACATAAGGCTATATTGATATCCAATAATACACAATTGATTTGTTTGAGGTTGTGAACTTTATGAACCCGGGTGTGAAACAGGACTGTTTACAACAAAATGTTTGTCAAATTGACAAGCAGAGAGAAATCAATAGCGCATTGTTGGGACAGCGGGGGCCCTAATGGATACTAAGCTTGGGCAATAGACAGCCTAATGAAATATATATTCACATCTTTGTATGAACCCCCGTGAGCACTGCAAATTGCACTGCAAAAAGCACTGCTTTAAAATCTTTATAAATTTAACTGTGTGGCTGAGGTTATTGTCTCACAAAGAAGACAGATTAATCATTACACTCTAATTGAATCATTATCAATCCAATATGGATCAGACTACAAACATCTTTTAACATTATGACCACAAGGTATCTTGGACGTCCTTTACAGAACTTAAGTAACGATGCTGACACTGAGCTCACCTGGGAAAATTGTGTTGTTTTCTCCCTACCAAAATCCAAAAGGTCAAAGCAGAGGATGTACAAGTGTACAGAAAAAAAAAACTACTAATCTCTACAGACATAAGCATCACTCGGCTGATTACGCATCCTTATCGCAGCAAGCAGCAGTGGCACCGAAGCCCAAATTCATTCAGCTGCTCTCCATCACAGCCGTCCCATAAGCAGGACGTCGTGAGGTGTTCGCAGGTGTACTGAAATTAAGCTGTGTCACAAATAGTAAGCTGTGTGTGGACACACACAGCTTACTATTTGTGGAGATGACTGAGATGCAACATCAGCAACTAACATCTAAGCGAGGCTGCTGAGGGACATAAGACTTTTGTCTTGATTTTGGCGGTCCCTGTGGACAAACGCAGTAGTGTTGCACTTAACGTTGGGTTGCAAATTCCCCGCTGTAGAGACACCAGGAGGAAAGTGTGGAGCAGCTCCTGTGACACACCTTCAGTTTACTGCACCATTTCATGACCCATTATTCTTCACACCCAGTGGCAGGTGTGAAGAATAGGTATGGCAAAATAATAGAAATTGTCCATCTCATCGCTGCAGGTTTGTGTATGTAGGTCCTATCAAGGCATCAGTATTACATTGAGACAGTTGAATAATCAGTTAAAATCTTCATTGAGCCATTTTAAACAAACTCTTACCTCACTCTCAGCTTAGGCAGCAGTTAATGTAATTAAGTGTAACCTCATTTCCAAGAGGAAAAAATCAAACTAGTTTTAACAAGGTAAGAGACTAGTAATGTCATTGGCCAAGACGATGGTATTAAATACCATACTCTTCCAATTTGTATTCCACATTCTGGCCCCTGATGTGTACAGTGCTGCACTTTTATAAATAAAAATAACACGCAACTATCCATCTAATGAACCATCTTTACTGAGGGTTTGGTAGCCTGTAATTCATTCCACTGATCTAGACAAGTGGAACTTCCCTTTTGTTTTTTAGCTCTCGATTTATTCTGCCATCACACTGCCTTGTTAATGTAAACAAGTGTTTTATAGATAATGTCCCATAAACTCACAAGCAGCAAAATTTATGGGACAGACATTTGGCAACCGGTCTTCCTGTGGCAGGTTAGAGATTCTGGCATGAAAAGTTTAAGGTGTGAAAAGAAATCTGACTCCAGTTGTTGTAGCTTAAACTAAACACAGCGGTCTGTCTTGTCTGCACTCTGTCACTTATATTATCTTCGTGTTCGCACCGAGTAGGAACGGACAGAAATAGCCGAGCATCAGTTCGGGGTGCAGTTTGCTCTCTGTTTTATTGTGCTAAAAAACTGCAGGCTGCCTCAACATCGGTCCTGTAACGCCCATAAAATGGATTGGATTAGGTTTTACTCTAAATGAATGCGCTGCAGTTTTTTTCGGATGAGGACTGGAAGTTACATTTCCATGTGCCGCCTTGCCATGAAACGCCACCTGAGTTTAAATGGCACCCGCTGCTCCCACTGAGCTCTGCACTAACCGCTCCACAGTTCAAATAAACTGCTGCAAAGACTACAGATGTGAACACGCTCTGTCAGTTTTACTATTGCTGATTTAGCTCTTGGAAACACCCGCTGGAAGACAATTCTCTCTGGATCTATTCAATCTAATTTGGTGCGTCTGCCGTTTGTTAAATGCGCAACGCGTGCTGATCTGAGAGCAGCCCTCTGTGCATTTTACACTTGTGTAACTTTGTCCAAATGTGTCCCTGATGCCGCATCTATACGGCTATGCAGTTGACCAAAAAAGGGGAAAATGCCACTGCGCACTTGTGGCAAATTCACTCATACATTCTCACACACACACATACACACACACACACACAGCCACAGTCACAAGGACTTTGTGGCGCTACCAAGGCAACCAAAACACAAGAGCTAATTATAGTTATAGCTGTAGACTCTGGGACACAAACTCATACTCAGGCACACTCACATGGACAAACACACTGAGCAGCCGGGTAAATTATCTCCAATGAGCTGTCGATGAATCCACGTCCTCGCGGGTTTTGTCTCAACGGAAATCACGCTTAGGTAAAAAAAAAGGAACCCTCTTTTCATTGAGAGCCTTGATGAGATGAAACCAGGAGATCTGAATGAGACTGCAGCAGCAAGTAATTAGACCACCCCTGATCCAGAACGAAGTCCCGCAACACGGGTGCACCCCGGTCCGGCAAAGAAATGACGCCATCGCCGACTGTGGTGGCCAATCAAACATGTGCAAGCGTACAATTCCCAGTTCATTACTTTGTAATCTGAACACTGACTTTCTACGGTTTACCTCATGATCATCATCACAAAAGATTCAATAATTGCCGCAGTAATGACTTTCCAGAATCGTAAAAATCCTGCCTCAGAATATTAGAAAACACTGTTTTGGTGTCTGATAGGCCCTCAGTACTCATGGATGTGTTACTCAAACTGAACTCGCTGGATTGTTGTCTCGTGGTTACCTGGAGCAACACGCACCCACCAATGCTGGCTTTTGCATTTTTGTAATGCAGCGCTTGTTAACTAAAATATTATGTCAGTAAATTCCTTGGAAATCTATATTTATTAAGTCTTGTCTGTAATCCCGCCCAGCAGAAACTAGTTAGATACTTCACCATTGCAAACAATGTTGAGAATCTTCAGCTCAAACTTTAGCTGCTTACAGTGGGTTTCATTAATTAGGGTTAATGTATTAATTCATTCACTCATTATTAGAGTCGTGATACTTCTTTATGACATTTTGTGCATTTTTGCTTTTTCAGTTCTATCAAGGCGTTGCTTCTTCTGTTAAGAGGCTTAATAATTTAAGCATGTGTCAAGGCTTTCTGCAGATTTGAGCGCGTTAGGAAGCGGATGTAAAAATATGCTCTAGGATATATACAACACACATTACAGCGTCTAACTCACAGAACAAACAGTACTTCCAGTCTCTCACAGCAGGCCACAAAATATTTCAATAATCAAGCATTCCCTTGGGTGCTGCACCAACAATCATACTGCTCCGTGGTTTGTGGTCTGAATCCCGCCGTGTGGATGGAAAAGAAGCTGAAAGCAACAACACAATGCATAATTTGCTATTCTGTGGCAAAAAAACAACCCTGCATCTTTTATAAGCTTCAAATTCCTTCATACATTCTGCCTCAGTACAGTTACTCTGCCTTTTATAAGATGAACGCAAGCATTTGAATAACCAGAGTAAGATTGCTGATGGGTTTTAACATATTGTTCTACAACCCTGAAGATCTCTGTCGAAATGAAATACATTGTATAATTGAAAATAGTAACATTTATTTCAACCAGGACTCGCTCCCATGTATCCATAAATAAACAGTATTTATTTTCTCCACTCCGTTTCTCTGCATGTCTCATCACTTCACCTCTATAAAATATACATACATTGACCTTCTCAAGATATCTTTTTTTAACATCTTAATCCACTTCCATCCCTTTATCTTGAGGAAATCCTCATTTTTCCACTCTAAACCCTGGGTAGCAGTCTACAACCCCTTTGAAACACAATACTGAACTTTTTTTTCTTTTGCCTTGAGGCAGGACATGTAGTGTTTGTACTTGTCTGCCTCAGCTGGTCCAGCACTTGCCCCAGCACTTTTCACTCATCTAGCCTGAGGTGACTGGCATCTATAAATCCACCACAGGCAATGTAAAATGATAAAGGAGAGTTGTGATTCCCATTTCAAATGAAATGACGTAAAAAAAAAAAGCACACTTATGACAGATGAACAGCTTAAAGTATATTTATTAATTTCCTGTTTAAATTAGCATATCACAAGATGTGTAAGGGCTAAATGGGTTTCATTTTCATTTTCTATCATTTAACATCCTAGTTTTATTATGCATCAGTTATATGATGAAACGGATTGTCTGTAAACAGAAGTGCTGCCAACATATGAGAAAGACTGTTGATAAAAAAATGATGAATTACATTTTTAGTATCCTTCGAGCAGCAGTTTGAGAAATGATCTACATTAACTGTTTTAGTGGTGCATGCAGGCAGATACTGCTGGTTAAAAACACCATAAGCATAAGCAATGTGCATGCACGAGCAAACTGCTCAGTGTGTTTTCTCTCCCTCTCTTCCACTCTCTATCACTCTCTCTCTCACACACACACACACATACACACACACCACAGTTCTTATACCAATAAGCTGCTGCATCATGTGCCCTGCAGATGCTTCCCACTAAATAGAAAATAAGTGGTAGGGCAAGGAATACGCAAGTCTTCCTCACATGTACACACAAGCTCACATGCATGCGCGCACACACCACAAATGAAAAAAAAAAGGGAATGACTTAAATCTCATGACATAGTTGGATAGCTGGAGGCTCCATGAAACGTATATGTCAGCATTTACAGAGGTAAGGCACAAGTGTGCGTGTGTGTATGTGTGTGTGCGCGTGTGTGTGCGTGTGTGTGTGTGTGCGTGCGCACGCGCTCCCGTGTGACCGCACAATGTGCCAAGGCTAACCACTTGGGCTGTAAACACACTTCAGTACCTTGGACAGCTACAGTTTTGTCACAGAGGGAAAGTGGGTGCAGTCATTAATAACCTGTGTTGACGCCACATTAACTTCTTCTTACCTGAGTGACGACCATTATTCACACAGGGCGCTCCAAACCCCAATCACATCGTTATCTTTAAACACTACGTGTGCTACTAAAAACCTGCACAATGCCGACGGTTACTTAACATAAATCTATGCTCTTTCATTTCTTTCACACACACACACACACACACACATTGGCAGTACAGAATCATCATATAATAAAGCCCATTTCTGCATTACAGAGATGTCAGTTTGATTGCACTATTATTTGCTATTATCAGATGACCTCCGAGTTCACTGAAAACCAGTAGGTAATTTGCTCTACATTTGACATGGCAGACACATAGTGGCTTACAACTGCGGATGGATTGATAATAATTAGAATTACAGAGCCTGCCACTGTGAATTTAATCCTGTTTAAATTGGACTCAAGCCTGAGAGTCTCCTGATAGGCTGTAGAGTGCAGCTAAACAGCTGCTGGCAAAAAAAATAAAAAATAAAAATGGAGAGGAAAAAAATGGAAATGTGAATCCTCTGGCTGCAGAGTGATTGCACGTGCGCTGGGGTAAAGTGCAGTTATGCAGTTTGATTAACTGATTAAAAGGGGAAATGGATTGTAAACCAGAATATGAGTCTGCATAAATGGATATCTTAAACTCCCCATTTCGTGTATCGATATTCAGCATCCCCAAGAGACCTGAACGCACTGTAACCATAAGACTAATGGCGTTCTCTCACTTCACTTTCCAGCCCTCCCTCTTTATACGCTATTGTTACTTCTCCTTCCATCGAGAAAATAACTGACGCATTATTCATCAGCACAAATCATCAGTCACTGCAGCAGTCGACAACCTAAAGTACTTTAAAAACCAGAATGACCGACCAGCTCACATGGATGCTTTTATATAAGAGTTTTTTATGTGGAGAAGGGAAATCACACAGCTGTAAAAATAAGCTTCAGTCCTTAGCATCTGTGCGAATGTTGGCACAGACTCTTCTTTGTGCGTAAAGAGCAGGCGGTTATTTAAATATAGGTCTGTATGTCCGATAACCGGGGCCATCTTTCTTTAGCTATGCGCGCTTACTCTTTGAAGTCCACTGTGGAATTTAACAAGGAAATGTCAGCAGTCATCGGCATTGAGAGAGAGAGAGAGAGAGGGAGGGGAGGAAAGTGGCTTTGAAGAATATGGGACAGGTGGGGTCTCAGGGAGGCGGTGGAGCAAATGGAAGGACACGCTCAGAGACTGAACGTGGGAACAGCGCAATCGTGCTTATACACGACGACGTTTTAATCACCAATCACTTCTTCTCTCATCTTCTTTTAATCTGTGAAGGGTTTATGATGGATTAATACAGGAGCACTAACAACCCGACACACCGACAGTCTTAGTCCACCACTTACACAGAGGTTATTACATTTACTGAGAGAAACTGTTTATTAATTAAAACAATATCCAAAACTAAAAAGCTGCTTTGACTGAAAATAAATCTATAAAACCAGCACCAATAGTCAGGTGTTATTAAACTAGAAACTGCAGACATCTGATATCTAGCAGGCTCACTACCGACCCCAAAGAAATAAGAATCCCTTTTATATTCATTCATAAAGTTTCAGCCATTTGCGTTCAGCACATTGCTGCCAAAACCTGACAAATCTTAGGTCTCTTAGGTGTTCAGACATTAATAAATCTACTGTTTCATCATTCCTGAGCATATAATGTCATTAGCTAGATTAATCAAGGACAGAAAATACTTTATATTACAGATATGGTTGGGTAATATAACAATATAATTATATTATTATATTATATCAGTTATTCAGTGGCAGCTAACATCTCCCAATGCAATGCCATTTGGAATTGCTGCACATCATGAGGTGGACTGCTTTATGTCTGCTGTCTTAATGTGATTGTGAAGTAGGCTGATATATCAAGGTATGCAGTTTGATGAATTAACCAAACACAGACTTTCGTCTTTGGTTATTTTATGACAATTGATTTTCTACTAAATGTATATCGATATTGATAAACAATATAGCAGGCTACGAAATCACATTTTTTCATGACATGAGCAAATGGACATATTGCAAATAGAATGCTTTAAAGGGAATAAATGAATAATGTCACCATTTTCTTTTTACTAAGAAAGAAAGGCAGAGAATGATCCAACTCAAGTGCTCTTTCTGGAATCTCTCCAGTTCCTGCATTTCCATGGACTGATGCTTATTACTAACTTTTAAGCAGCGCACCCTCTGAACCACTGCCTGGGTGACATAGCCTCAAACACATTAGACAGCGCAAACAAGTAAACCAAAGAGCAAGGAATGAAAAGGCCTGAAAGTCCTGGGAACAGTCGAAGCACAGAAAAGAGCTCAGCTGGCACTGTATCAACCAGAGAGTTTCCGAATCGCCCCTCTTTCTTTCTTCTGAAACACCACAGAGCTTTCCGGGAAGCAAAGAATAGACTTGATTTCCTGGGAACTGGCTAATTGGAGGTTGGTGGCAATTGCCATGGTAATAGCGATGGGTAAAGGTCAGAGGTGAGGAGAGGTACCATAAAATATGTCTGCAAATCAAAGTGTGGACGCAGAAAAATGAGAGCACAGACTTTTGTGCTCTCAAACTTTTGTTTTTTCCCGCACCATAAATGTATGCACACTATTGCAAACACACGTGCACATAGAGACCTTTCAGCAACCAAATTAATGAGTCAGCAGGGTATAGTAAAGCATGTCATGAATGTGGAGCAACAAGACCATTCTGTCATGTTAACACACCCCTTTCCCTGTTTTTCTGATTTTTCAGTTCTGACTGGGCTCATTGTTGGAAGCCTCGGCCACTTATAGGTGAGCGTTTGTCTCCCTGTTTTGGGTTAAACTACATGAGTCCCATGATCTTTATTATGTTCAAATCCTCTGCCCTAAGCATTTTAATCTAGGTCTTGCTTGGTCATTTACATTAAATGTCACAGACGTAGGATACCATGAAAGCCCACAATCCAGTGGTGATCGTGTCTCCCAGTAAGTTCATTCAGTTCAAGATTCAAAGTTAATATTTTAAAGCGCTGGAGGGAAAAAAAATCAGCACTGATAGAAAATATGAAATGAATGAACCTGCCAGTTTCTTTCTCATCATCCACTAGCACCAAAGAATAATGGAGCAGAGTGGCTTGTCAGCTTTCATTCACAGTAGTGAACTAAAAGTCACACAAAGTGCATCTCCATTAAGTGAGTGACATTTGAAATGTCCTCAAATATAAAAGGCTCCGCGAATGTCAAATTCAACATTAAGAAGGACAACTTTTAGTGTTTGGCAAGATGATATTGCTCTCTATTGTGTCAGCTCACTGGGGCTATTTTTAACATTTTCACACCTTGACAACAACAACACAGACAAGGACTTTGCAATTTGTAAAGTAGTCCTTCCAACACTGGGTCACACTGTCATTATGCAGAAGGACAACTGTACGTTTGGAGACTTTTAAGTGGGCAAATATATCAGAACTTGAGGTGAGAAAAAAGGAAAATAAACTGAATAAAATACTGGCTTGAGGCCTTCTTGGACTGTAGTAACATGTTGAGCTACAGTACCAGCAGATGTGTGTAATTCCGTGGTTTGAGTCAGTCAGACACGGTGTCGTGACAACAGTGTCGATGTCAGTCACAAGCAAAGCTGTGCGCCACACAGGCTCCGTGAAAGGACGGGCTGCGGGGCTGCAGTGTGGCAGGCTGACACAGAGGAAAATGTGTTATTAAAGCAGTAATGGGCTCTACTTTACTTCGCCACCTGCAGGTAGATCAATAGAGCTCTCCTCACTGAGTGTCCATTGCTGTTGCTCCCTGAGGGGAGGTGACTGTCTGAAAGGGTGCGAGCAAAAATGACACAGAGAGACTTTGTGTGCGTTTGTGTGTGTGTGTGTGAGTGCGTTTTTGTGTATGAGATGCTTTATACACATTTTTCTCAGCTGTCTTAGAGGGAAAACTGATCCAACAAGAATCTCCAACATTTCCGTCAAGGCACAGTGAGACATTGCTGACTACAGAGCCCCTCTGACATACTGCTGAGTAAGAAAAAAATGTAAAAAAAAAAAAAAAAAATCACAAGTCTGCATCTATCCCCTGTTGTTGGCCAGTGTTTCCTCACTGATTCACGGTGGCCACAGAACCACTGAAACTGCTTCGAGACCAAGACACTCTGACACATTCTCGCAAACACAGGGCAGATCTGAAAGTAAATGTCATCCCATTTGGTAGTTAAAAAAAAAATAATGCTACAACAAGAATGTTCAAACTTGGGCTATGCCCATTTGTCAGTGTTTCTAATAGTTAAACAGAATCAAACTCTGTAGTGTCAAAACTTTTTAGTTCATTGGTTAGTCATTTATTTGTTGCAAAGTTTTCAATAGGAGCTTCCAAAAATGCTCTATGTGCCAACAGTTTGCTATCTCACAGGACATAACAGCAGACAAAATCAAGCTAACGTTAAACAAATGTTTTATGGCATGAAATAGTTGCAATTGAAGGAAGAACAAGTCAGAGCACATTTATTTTTAATTTAAGGAAAGTGAGTGAACAAGCTGGCAGATATTTTGGCAGACAACATTTACAGTCAAATGTTTCTGACAATATTTTGCTCAACTGCAATCTGTCATTTAAAAGGTGGCGAAGAAGAAATGGTCAAATGTCGCTGCTGTCATTTCCAGCGAGAACGCAAAAGCTGTGTTCGGTTCGGGACAACACGACGCTGTTGAAATTTGCACACTGCGTAAGTAAGAAGATGGTGTAGACTGTGTGCTACGTGGAAGTGTACTCACAGATGTGTCAGAATTGATACAAAGCCAAAGACGAAGCTAAGCTAACCTCAAACAATGAAATAAAGGAGTTTAAAAAAGACATTTCGGACTTTGTACTCCTCAGGTATCCTGAAACAGAACTCCAAACAAATATTATATCTATTGAATGTAAAAAAAAAAGGCACCATTTGCTATTAGCAATAGCATCAGCTCTCAGTTATTAGCATTTTTTGTCCCCCACTGAATGAAAATCCATCAATTCTGACAATGTTGTTGTAAAACCGCTGTATAGTGTAACCTGCCACAAAGATTGATATTTTTTCCACTGAGATAGATAGATAGATAGATAGATAGATAGATAGATAGATAGATAGATAGATAGATAGATAGAATGTGTGTGTATATTTGTAAAGAAGGAGAGAAAGAAAAGCAGCTCTGCCAACAGGCAGACAGCGACTGGAATAAATGGATTAAAATGAACTGAAATGGACTTACGCAGCTAAACAGAACTGCATTACAGGTTTGCAGAAGACTGATTTTTTTTCTGAAGGAGTGTACGTTGGTGCCTGTGAACCATTCATCTGTGTATGTGTGTGTGTGTGTGTGTGTGTCAG
>JBAJHX010000051.1:9877841-9890436 GCA_037176925.1 Amniataba percoides
CTGCAGACAGCGGCCGGCGAGCACGAGCCGCTCAAGTGCTCAGGAAAGAAAGAAAGAAAGAAAGAAAGAAAGAAAGAAAGAAAGAAAGAAAGAGCAGCAGTAGACTCACCTCCTCCACGGTGAGGGGCATGCATATCCTGTACTCCTTCAGCAACATCTTCCCTCTCTCCGGCCGCCTCTCTCCTCCGTGTGGCTCGCAGTGTGTCCGAGCAGCCGCCTGAAGGCTCCCTTCCCTCCGCCGGGATGTGTGGAAGACCCGGAGACGTGTCAGCGCATGTGGGGGGGGCGAGATAGCGGGCTGCGACTGCTTTTCTATACGCGGCACCGGCAGACACTCACTCTTTCTCTCCTTTACTCCCTCTCTCTCTCTGTCTCTTTCTCTGTCGGTGTGTCAGTGTTCCTAGTCGAGAAACGAGCTCTGGGTTGTCTCCTCCTCCTCCTCACCCCCCCCGCACCGACGAGTCAAGCTGCCCCCCCCGCGAGTGTCAGCACCGGAACCCGAAGCATCCGGCGCTTCAAAATAAGAGCGTGAGCTTTGTTCAGTGGAAAAATGACAACAAAGCATTTAAACTGCAGATGTCCCTGATGTTTCTGCAAAAAAAGCTATGTCTTTGATAATTTCCTGTTATTGAAAAATGATTTCACCATTGCAGAGTGTCAGCAATAATCCCTGTTAAATAACTTTGTGGATAAAACATCCATGGGACCTGTAAACACAAATACAGTCTCGCTATATGTACTGTGCTGTCATAATCACTGTCATGTACCTCATGTATAGACAGAATTTTTATTTCAGCCTCGTTTGCTCGCTACATACATGTTACTTTTGTTATTATTATTTCTTTATAGTTTTATACACATCTACTTGCACATAGTCATTTTATATTAATGGGCCTTTTTTACCATGTCGAACTGTTGATCATGTTTTAAACTTTACATGAATGCACAGTGAGAGTGTCGTACAAAAATGCAGTCAAATTCCATAAATGTGGCCACCTGGCAATAAAGCAGCTTCTGATTCTGAAGCTGTCTTGCGTCCAAGACCAGATTACTCCCCATGCTGAAATCTAGTTTTACGTTAACTTTATCATTTTGGTCATGTATGTTTTCAGATAAAGTTGTATTTAATCACATTTCCACAAGCTCAACAAACTGACTTTTAAAGTCAAGTATTATTTCAGCACAGGAGCGTTGGACTTTTTTTTTTTTTTGCCATTTAGAGGCAACTGGGCTCTTTTCAATCGAGCAATTGTTGTATTTTCTAATCAAGTGTAATTTTTCTTAACAATGCTGCCCTTATTTAATCTTGCTTCAAGATACTTCCTGACGCCATAAACTGAATTATTTCTTTTCTTTTACAACCAAATAATCTCATTTCTTTTCTCCTTTGCTAAAGTCATTTTTTGTTGCGCTGAACAACAACCATTTACTTCATGAGGACTTTTTGCAGTAGACAGCAAATTATATTTCATGTAATTCCCTGCGATCCTCTCTCATGTAATAAACTCACCAAGCATATAGTGCATTACATTATACAGATCTGGTCCAACTAATCTAATTCATTACTGTGTTAGTCAGATTATAGTAAATAGCCAATGAAACTTATCTTATAGTTATTAATCCACACTGGCAAACATCCTACACATTATTACTGTTTAGATACCACCTGGGACATAAAAATGAACTGCCTGTAGTTTGCAATATGTAAAATAATATGCAGGTTAACAATAAGACTTTTACTGAGGAGTTTTGTTAACTTTGTCCACGTGCAATCATTGTCTGACTTCTTCAGTCAGCCTTCACCGAGACCGGTATTTTGAAAAACGTGTGACCGGAAGTGACATGTCTTTCTGCCGGCCGGCTGCACACACTGGACCTTCTCCGGAGTCCGCTGCGAGTGAATGTTCGCGTTAAAATTGTGAAAGACAAAGACGCGATTTCCAAACCTTCCTGCTTTGTAGAGTCTCAGTTTGAAGATGCTCAAAGTTACAAACGCAAGAAAGAAAATAAGACAAAGAAAAGCTCTTTCTCTCTCTCACACACACACACTCTCTGTGGGTCTCGTGCTTGTGAGAGCAGCCCTTTGCAGAGGCATCGGAAAATTAAAGCGGTTAACAGCCCCCCCTCCCTCCTCCCTCTGTGCGCCCCGCTGAAATACGACTCGCTGCTCGGTGGAAACGCCGCCTGTCACAACCACAGCTCAGGAAACATCAGCTCTGCTGCTGCACCGCCCCCCCCCCCAGCCCAACATCTGTCTGTCTCACCCGCTCTGTCTGTCTGTCTGTCTGTCTCTCTCTGCAGTCCCTCCTGTAATGCTTTCCTGGTGTGATCAAAGTGGACAGTGACACAGTTTCGGGATTTTAACTGTGCCCCGGTGCATGCAGGGCCGTGGTCCTCCCCCAGTTTTAGGTCAGTGTAGCATCAGCAAGCAGCATCAAAAGTGCATGCAGACATGAAAACAAAGAGGCCACACGAGCTCAGTCTACTATATTTCACATGCTGAAGATCAGGCAGATCACACAAGTGCAGGGTGCATCCTGATCAGCAGGAAAACATTCAATGTAATGACTCTGCTCACGGTTGATCCTTTACGGTGGTCGGATGTAAACTGATGTGCACATTTATGATTTATTTGTCATGGATATTTATGCTACCAGCCTTAAGATGCACATTTTCACCATCTGGGTATGTATGCTGCTGCAGATTGTTTACTACAGTCAGTTAGTCACCCACCTCAAGCGCTATGTTGACACACTTTGCATGCAGTGGTAAACAAACGAAATGTCTCTTATGTTTCCTGACCTGCTGTTTTCACTCGCTGGTCTTAAAATGCTGAACGTTTCAATAGTTTGGAGCTATGTGTAATTTGGGGTTTCCTTCCCTGTAAACAAGATTAACAAGGACTTCAGTCTGCGCCGCTGATGTTATTATCCAAACGTGACCAAATACTTGCCTGCTGGGCCGTAAAAATGCAATTTAAAGTGCATCTGAATGAGAATGTAGACATCTATGATGATAGCACTCTTATGAATAGAACTGGTCACACTTACTGCTTTTGAGCCTTGTCTGACAAAAGTACAGAGAACAATGCACATTACTAAACAGTCACTTTTAATTAAGGTAGGTGGTTGCATTGCTGGATTCACTGATACCTGTGATTTATTCGGGTCTGTTCAGCAAAATTCGCGCTCATAATTCTGCACAGGGGAAGCTGACGATGACATTTTGCACTGTCAGCAAGCATTCAGCGGTTTCCCCCAAAAATATGTTCCTGCACGGTGGCAAACCCTCTGAAATGGCATTTAAATTTAGTCTCTCCACTCCAACGGATGTGTGAGCGGCTTCTTGAAGAAGACTTTGGGATATTCTTTCAATGCTTTTACATGTGTAAATAACTATGGAGTGATTAAATGAATAGAAAATGCAAGAGACATAAAATATCTGGGTGTGTCCTAACCAGGGATACCACATTTACCCCATGTGCATTCTCAGGAAAACTGTTGTAAGGCCCTGATTGATAAATCCCATTAACGGCACACCATTCTTACAATACGAATACGACAACTTTATTCATCCCGAAGGAAATTATAGCAAAGTTTCCCCCTTTGTGTTCTCGTAAATGGTCTAACACTGGGTAGCAGCATATTAAATGTGCATTATGGATTCAATGAGTCATATTCACTATGAAATCATTTACATAATAACAGTAAAACTGTACAACAGGCCTCACATATTGTGAACCACAGGAAGCTGTAAGATGTGATGAGAGTGAAGAGCAAAGTTTCGCAGAACTAAATGAAAATAACTGTGGCTAAAATGCCTCAACATTTACTTTAAACTCATTTACTCATTTGGTTGGATAAGGAAACAGTAAACCTGATGACCTGCAGAACCACATGAACTGTCTTATTGAGATGTCTTGTGATATTAGTCACGGATACAATACAGCGTATTATGTGTTTTAGTAGAACACGTCAGCTTACTTGTGTTGTAGTGCAGTAAAATGCTTGTTTGGCACATGTATGTATATTTTCCTTTATAATTTGATAAGCAAATCAGCAGTCAGTACATACATTTCTGCATTATAAAAGGCTGAACTACGCCACAAATTTAGAATTGCATGAAAACAATTTCGGCAAAGGGACAAAAAGGGGGGAAAACTGCCATTGGGTTCTTGGACATCATCAGCATAACAAAGACATCCTATGATATAATGATGTTTTAGATTAAAAAAAAAAAGACATTCCTTGAGATGCCTCAAGACATCTTGATAAGAGAAGTCCTAAGATGTGTTCTAAGACATCCCAAAACTTGATGATAGCTTGCTTGGCGAGTAATTAAACAAAGTTTTCATTCGTTTTCCTCTGACGCATAACACAAGGAAGAGCTTCTTAAAATCCCCAGCCTGTATTTCATTTCTGACAGTCCTGGTTTATCTTAGCATGAAATCCTCAAGCTTCAGGGCCATTGGAACATTGACAGGATTTCATGTGAGGGGTCTCTCTGAACAAGCTAGCCGTGCCCTAGTGATGACCCAACGATTTCATTAAGGTTGTGTTGATCAGATAGATCGATAGATCGATAGATCGATAGATAGATAGATAGATAGATACTTTATTAATCTCCAAGAGAAATTTACAATCAGAGCACAGATTAGGTCTGTGTTTCATATGAAGTGCTGTGAACTGTCACATCAATAATACCTAACAAATCTGTAAGTTTTGGCATAGCTCAATAAGCCTACTTCTCCATAATTGTATCAGTATGGGAAACATTCAGGTTTTATTTGTCTTGAGGGTGAGCTGCCGTGGCAATTGTCATCAGTGGTACTGACGATGATGATGTTGATGATCATGAATGCAATGCTGGAGCATTTTAGTTGTTAATTAAACCTCTTCAGCTGAAGTCTGAAATGAGCGCTCAGAGCACTGTGAAATATTTTTATGCCTCCGCAATCAGAGTTCCTGTTCCATATTAGGTTTTCCTCTCAGTGGATCCGAGTCACACTCAGTTTATCAGGCCGCTGAGGGCTACGCTGAACCTGCACTGGGATCAAACTGATTTTAGCTCAGGGCTTAGGGGCTTTCTCTGCCACGAGCAGAAAAATCACTGACCCACATTAGCTTTATTTATGGGGGCATTAGAGCCTTTCGAGGCAATGAACTGTGTGAGACAGGAATGCACAGTGCAGACATTAAAGGGACACCTACTGGTGGACTGTAGTCATTGCGCTGTGTGCTCATTCAAACTATGGTGTCCATTCACAAAGTTCTTCATTCAGCATGACCACTCCATTGATGTGTTTAAAAAAACGCCTGTCATCACTTTTTTTTCATTGGAATCATACGTGTGAATTCAAAGCTTTCAAATGAAATGGTCAAAAAACGTCCACTAAATGACACGTGAGCCCCATCCTCTTTCTTGTCTTGAAATAAAATGAAATCAGCATCTGATGACTGAGTTTGTCTTTTTTCTTTCTTTCTTTGTTCAATAAGAAAACACACTCCATATCAAATGAACTCCTAATCCTCAGCTGGTCCCACAGTCCTCGATGTTGATGCTTTTAGTTGCACAGAATCAGTTGTTTGTTTGTTTGGTGTTTTTTTTCCCCAAATACACTGTTCAAGAAGAAGTTTGTCTCCATCTTGCACAACACAAAGGTATCTCTTTGAATTTTTACTGAATTAAAAAAATCCTAATTTTAAGATATCATCTCCTGCAAACTGAAATGACTGTGCTGATATCTAAAAATGAGGTAAACCAGATTAGTATGAGAGCATGATAAATGTTACCATTGTTCTCCATTTTAAGCCATAGAGGGTGATTTTTTCTCTAAATATGTTGGAAAGGAACATATTTTGTATTTACTTTATTTGCATATCTCATATTTTATTGTGTTTTTTATTCCTTACAAAAAACTATTAATGTACTTATCAAGTATAGAATGGAGCACATTAAAGAAAGCAGAATTAAACAGGAATACATTATATTTAAAGCCAAGGCGAATAAAGACCTACATAAAGATGTGTATGGACACTTTTACAGATGTTTTATTCTACATTAGTTTTAATTGCTTTATTTTTATTTTTCATTGTTGAATTGAATAAATGATTTGATTGAAATCTCCTTTAAAAGCCATAAAGAATATTTTCATGGCTGTAAATCTACGTGTATCAATATTTTGTTAGTAACAGGCAGGGTTATATAACGCCTGTCTGAAATGTTATTCTGGGGTCCTCATCGCGTCCTTCAGGCGCCTCGGACAACTATTGAGTTCTTCCCTCTGATTGGTCGCCTCTCGTCTCGTTCCTCTAAGAAGAAAAATAGTAGCTCCGCCGAGATCGAAGAAAAGGACCGTGTGTTATCTCTGTCTGAAACACCGCAAACATGTCCGAGGAGCGATCCGAGCGGTCCGATGGGAAGATTGTGAAGATGGAGATCGACTACAGCTCGACTGTAGACCAGCGTCTCCCGGAGTGTGAAAAAATGGCCAAAGTAAGCGGAGTGCGAAAGAGGCCGGCTGAGTCATGGTGCATCACGGAGTTAGCATGCAAGCTAACAGCGACCTGCTTTAGCACTCTATAAAAACTATTTAAAGGGCGTAAATTACTTCTAAATGTTCATATGTTGACTTCCACACATCTATATTACCCGTTTAATCTCACACATACTTGAATGTTTGTTTTTAATCTAGCTATCTGTGTAACAGTATAATCACCTGTCATCATCTCCAGCTAACGCTAACTTGGCAGAATGACTTTTCACATCGTGTCAGTCCACATAAAGATGTTATCATTTGTCGTTTTTGTAAGAGGTAAGTGTGACTAAACAACACATTTGTGAATGTTTTGTGTTGAAGGAGGGGAAGCTGCAGGAGGCCATCGAGAGCTTGTTGTCATTGGAGAAACAAACCAGGACGGTGAGTGTCAGTGTGTCACTGTTTACTTTCATGAGACAGAGGAACCTCCTACACCTGGGACGCTGTTCCATATGATTTGACATTGTTTCTCAGCCAAAACAAGAAAAAAGTAAAACCCTACCTTGTAAAAAAAAGGCTTTTTTTAAAGGTAGAATTGCTCCCTTTTGTGTGGGTGCACAAACTAAGCAGTCCATTATTTTGAGTCAGAGAACTGAGTCACTCAGAACAGAAACACTTGATCAGGATGGGTTTTCACTCATTCTGGAAAGCTGTGAATTCCTGCCTTAAAACATAGCTCAAATTTGGAAAAATACCCAGAAAACCTTTTGTCCTGAAATTAGTTGTTAGTATAGTATAATTTCCTATGATAGATTTAGGCAAGTGAGCCTTAAACATCAATGATTTACAATTCAATTATTATTATTTTTCTTTTACAGAATAGTAGTCTAAGACGTATTTACTAAGAGGAATTAGATTTTATTTAGATATGTGTGTGTTTGTGTATATTTTAGTCCTTGGTTTATTTATGTACCTTCCACCCCCGGCTCAGGCGTCAGACATGGTGTCCACCTCCAGAATCCTTGTGGCTGTGGTCCAGATGTGTTATGAAGCCAAGGACTGGGATGCCCTGAATGAAAACATCATGTTGCTGTCCAAAAGGAGGAGTCAGCTGAAACAGGTCTAATGTGTTTTTTTTTTCCTGATCAGATTCCCAGCAATAAACAGTATAGTTTTAATCAAAATCCTATTACAGTATTCTGACTGTGATGTATTTTAAAGTCTCAGATTCCATATTAAAGCTAATTTCCATTAGAATATTGAATACACTAATGAGCAGAAATTAGACAAGCAACTTAATTATTTAAGTACCTTAAACATGGTTTATTCAGTACCCTGCTGTCTATGCTAATTTTTTGTTTTGCTCTGTTTTTTCAGGCTGTTGCAAAGATGGTGCAAGAATGTTACAAATATGTGGATGCTGTGACTGATCTGACCATCAAACTGAGACTCATCGACACGCTTCGCACTGTGACTGCTGGCAAGGTCTGGGCTTTGTTTACAAAAAGACCTTTGTATCAGTGACTAAAGCTGTGTAGACTTGAGGGAGGGGTTTACAAGGTTTTATGCAAGTTCTGAGCATCAGATTTACTCTGAAATGTGTTCAGGTGTACATATGAAGACTCAAGACACAAGCACCCTCCTCCTCATTAATGTACTGAACATGTTCTCCTCGCAGATCTATGTAGAGATCGAGCGTGCCAGGCTGACGAAGACCTTGGCCAACATCAAGGAGCAGAGTGGAGAGGTCAAAGAGGCAGCATCCATTCTTCAGGAGCTGCAGGTAAGACACCGGTAGCTTTCGTTTTCTTATTTTTACAATGAAGAAACATCTGTACAGTTGTTGTGGGAACAAAGAAGAATGGGTCCATATTTTAAGAGATTTAAAAGAATTAAATGGTTTCAGGGGAGTACATAGTCATGCTGATATTTTATCTGTCACCGTATTTGAACAGGGTAAATATCTTCAAACTGAGTGACCGAAGAAGATTCACAACCTGCTCTTTTAAATGTGTTGAGCTTATATGTATTTTTTTGTTCTTTCTCAGGTGGAGACATATGGCTCCATGGAGAAAAAGGAGAAGGTGGAGTTCATCTTGGAACAGATGAGGCTATGCATTGCTGTCAAGGATTACATTCGCACCCAGATCATCAGCAAGAAAATCAACACCAAGTTCTTCCAAGAGGAGGGTACAGAGGTAAGGGGAGGAGGCTGGTTTTTGAGCGTTTAACTAAAAAAATGTTTCCCTGAGTTGCCTTGACGACCACTGATGATGAAAATCATTTGGTGACCGGCCATGTGTTCGCTTTTTTTAAGGTGGAGTTTTTGGGAGATGTTACATCATCTCTGGTGGATCTGAACTGAGTAGGTTGGTGTAACTGAACGCTAACTTTTTCCTTTTCGTGCATTGAACATCTTAGGAATTGAAGCTGAAGTACTACAACCTAATGATTCAGGTCGACCAGCATGAGGGCTCCTACCTGTCAATTTGCAAACATTACCGGGCCATCTATGACACCCCCTGCATCTTGGAGGACAGCAGCAAATGGCAACAGGTAAACAGACTTTCTCTCACGGTCACTGTATTTTTTAGCATGCCATGAACAGAGAATACAGTTAAAGATGTAGACATCACTGGGCAATATTGGCAACATTGAGAGCTCCTTGTTTTCTCTTACATGTACATTTAACTTGCTTCGTAATTGTGGACACAAAGCAAACATTTTCACTGGTTTGTTGAACTTATGAAGTCTATGGTCTTTCCTTTAGTCAATAACACGGGGACATTGGAAGATATTTTACAAGTGCTTCCATTCAACTGTTTGTTTTCTATATTATTTTCTTGTCTGTTGTCCTGCCCTGGTGCTGATTACAGTACCATATCTGCAGAATAAGACATATGTTTGCCTTAGCTCACTGCATTTATTACTGTACCTGCCCAGTTTTAGACTTAATCTGAAGTGTAAACACTGTTAGGGTACCACTCTTTTGTTGTGAGCAGTTTGCCTTTAGTATTGGTGCTGAAGTTTAGATTCCTGCACAAACAAATGCTTATAAAGGGATTTTTCATAACACATAACCCGGACATCCTGTTAATAATTATATGCAATAAACATTGATGCTCACAGTGTACATTGTAGTAACAACAAAAGGTAAAAAGCACTGTAGAGTTTTGGAGTATAAATATAGTGTTGATTTTATTTATTTACATTTGTATTTCAGGCCCTGAAGAGTGTGGTGCTGTACGTGATCCTTTCCCCTTATGACAACGAGCAGTCAGACCTCGTGCACAGAATCAGTGCAGACAAGAAACTGGAAGAAATTCCCAAATACAAGTAAGACATGCTTTGTGTTCCTCAGCCTGTTGGTTTCATCTTCAAGATCAGCGTAATAGAGAGCATTTTGAGAGCATTTTCTGCTTTGAATTGGCAGAAGGGAGTTTCTGGGAGGAAAACAGGAAAAAAAAGAAAAGCCGTCAGACTGTACAATCACCTGTACATCATAGTGAATAAAGAATAAAAACATTTCAAACTGCTATTGTGTAACAGCACAGAGCGCACTGTGTAGGAATGATCATAGCAACATCCACATTTACTGACATCACATGCATAAACTCTATTACGACATGGAAGTTTTGAAAAGGTTTCTTACAATATTCCTCCTCTGTTCCTAGGGACCTTCTGAAACAGTTCACCACTATGGAGCTGATGCGTTGGGCCTCCCTGGTGGAGGATTATGGGAAGGAGCTGAGAGAGGGCTCACCTGACAGCCCTGCTACAGACGTCTTCTCATATTCAGAAGAGGGCGAGAAAAGGTGGAAGGACCTGAAGAACAGAGTGGTGGAGCATGTAAGTCCCATAGTTGGGTGTAGCTCCCTTATCGTTTTGATATGTTCAGATGGGTTTAATAATTTTTTGTGTTTGTTTTTTTTGTTTTTTGGTTCTTTGCAGCAGGGAGAAGTATGGTTTTTAGCTGTCCCAAAATAGGCTGGCACATTCACACTTCTTAAATACAGACGCATCTTTTGATGACAAATACCATCATAGTCATGGAAGTTGCACAAGATGTTATTAAATGGCCTCTTTTTTTTGCATTTTGTTGGGCATAAATGTGGGTGTCTTCTTATGAATTTGAGTGGTAAGTGTTGATGGTGAAAACAGAAGCTGTCAATGTCATGCAAAAATCTTGCAACATTGATAGTTGAAGTGATAGTGAGGCTCTGATTTCAACATCCCTTTTATTTAAAATGCAATAAAATAGACAGCTACATTTTTGTCCAACATACAATTTGTAGACACTGTTATATATGTAGCGAGCACATGGAGAGGTCTGGAGTTAAAAAGTGTCAATTTAACACCCCACAGATTGACTGAGATCCTTTCCAGTGGATGTGAATCAAATGGGAGTAAATTATGAGAGAGTAGTAGAAGTGCAATTTGAGCAACATGGGAATATTTTGACGATCTATTGAAGCTCTGTGGTGATTCAGGACCTAAACTGTCAGGCTGTTATCTGCACTATTAGAGCATCCAGATTAGATTGCTAATGGATAGTTGGATTTAATTCATTTATGTTTTTTTTTCCTTTGTGTTTTTTCCAGCTGTAAGTGTTGCTGTGACCTGAAAGATCTGGTCTAACATTCCCTAATTCATGCAAATATTCTGCTACAGATGTGTAAATATCTGTTTTTTTCTCTCCCCCCACAGAACATCAGAATAATGGCCAAATATTACACCCGAATCACAATGAAGAGGATGGCCGGACTCCTCGACCTCTCTATTGATGTAAGCAACAGTTTTACTAATTGGCTTGTGCAAACTGATTTTCACATTATTAAGACAGGGAAAACGTCTGTGTTTTTTCCAGCAGTGCTGACATTCTAAGATAAAGATAGATGTAAAGAGAGCAGTGCTGATTTCAAATGCACTGATATGGGTGAAAATGGGTGGCTGACTAATTACATGATTTATTGTAGGTTCTAGTATGACTAAAATAGATCCTGGAAATCAGGATTTCTGAATTGTCTGATAACTGATCGCACGATGTATTCATCACGAGTGTAGTAGCTGAGGCGATTTGAACACTATAACCTGCAGAGTTGCTTTGGGACGGTAAGGGAAACAAATGATCGGGATTTGCTTTCGCTGAAGGAAATTTTTAAAGACGCTAACGTGACATTCGTCTGCTCAAATATTTCTTCAGGAATCTGAGGAGTTCCTCTCCAGCCTAGTTGTAAGCAAGACTATCTACGCCAAGGTCGACCGGCTCGCTGGCATCATCAACTTCCAGAGGCCCAAAGACCCCAACGACCTGCTCAACGACTGGTCACACAAACTCAACTCTCTCATGTCTCTGGTGAACAAGACCACACATCTCATTGCCAAGGAGGAGATGATCCACAACCTGCAGTGAAACATATAGTGCATTATTTTATGTTTTGGTTCATATTTGTTTTTGTTTTTTTTCCTTCTGTGAGAATGCTTTTGAATATACAGTGTACTGGCGGACAGTGAATGCAGCGTTATTCCAATGTCATGTTATTGGAGATGAATCCTGCAGCACATGCACTGCAACCCGACATTGTTCATTTTTTTACTGTCCGGTAAAACATTGACAATAAACACATGATCACCTCCCTCTTCGCATCCCTCTGTCCGTGTCAGCTGTGTAATGGGTTATATACAGTGGTTTAGAATTCAATGTATGAAAACTCTTTTAAATGTATACTTAGCATTGTAAACAATAAATTTCCCTCATTTGGTTAACCGTTGTATTTAGGTTTTATACAATATTTAACCTCACTGGAGCACGTTCTAGGACAGCAAATGAAGGAGGTAGATGTGACTAGAGCACATCATCATCAGACTGGAACTTTCGGTTGTGTTTTCTGAATGATGCTGCTTTGGCAACACTTATTATATCATAGTCCTTAATTCAAAGATGTTGATAACCAGATTTTACCAAACAGAACTAAACTGATACTTAAACTTGTATACTGTTACTGGATTTAGCCATTATCACCTTACTGACTTGGTTAATGTAGTCATTTGCTTGATTTTTTTTTTATTGTTTCACTTAAACAACAATACCGGTGAACACTGAGAACCTTAAACCTC
>JBAJHX010000051.1:9890536-9929485 GCA_037176925.1 Amniataba percoides
CTCATTTTTTCCACCTTAGAAATGTTCCTGCTATCAAAATTAAATATTAAAATATAGGCAGAAAAAGCCCATCTTTCAGATTAAACTCTGTTGCTGGCTACCTTAAACTTCTAATCCCAGGGCCTCCACATCCTAATAGTTTTATTAAGTTTATATATTTTCTAAGACTCATGCAAAACTTTGATTTATCCGTACATATCCCACACCACTGACTTCTCCACGTCACCACGTTCCCCTCTCATGTTACTCACTAAATAAACTAGTCTGGCTCTGGTGGTCGTCTCAAAGATATCACGGAGCACTGAAGACATCTTCACCTCAAACTTTTTCACGCAACTTTTATTTGACACCCAGCTCCATGAGTTTTAGGCACAAGGTGAGGCACCGTCTGAAATTCTACGTTGATGAAAAAATTTAATGTACTGAGAATACATAGTAAAATACATAGTAAATGAGTTGAGAAACATAATGACCGCAGATGCTTCTATGAGGGTGCAGTACATGATACAATTAAGCAGTCAACATCCCATCATGCTCTGTGGCAAGTTTGAACGAGCTGAACAGTTGATTCTAATTTTGTTTCATGGTGGCAAAAGGAAAAAAAAAAACCTAAATGACTTTGAAAGAGGGTTCATTGTTGGAGGACGGACTGCAGGAGCTACAGTGTTTCAATAGGAACAGTGACTAAAGTGACTTCTATGGATAACAGACCATAATAAACCAGTTTAACTTGTTGTTTCTGCTCGTTGTACACATTCACAATCAAGTGGATGCCTGCTTTTATTAACAATATCAATTTTTGAGCATGCTGAATAATATTTTTATGATGTCTTTTTTTTTTCCATGTCCATGATTATGTGTCATATAGACATGCAGCTCGAAACGTTTTCTTCTCTTGTTGTGGATGTTTCTTATTCGTCACATATTCTACACCTGCATGCACAGACCCCACACACTGCTGTAATATTCAAGCTTACTGAGTCATTTCATTGCAATTTACAGCTGCCTCTACTTTGGTTCTCCTCATTCTTTGCTTTAAATTAATATTATATATATATATATTTTTATATCTCACTTATTATTTCAGTATTTTGGTTATCATTAACTCTGTCAGTTCTCACACTCTTAATGAAATAAGCGTGTTTTTTTGCCATTCACTGTGAAAATTAAGTGAGCATACAGGATAATGTAAACCCACGTACAAAGTTAAGCAATTTGAGAAATGAAATCCAATAACAAGGTCACGAAACCAAAGTAACCAAACTGTTTCAGTGTATGTGCATGGGAACAATGAGTGATCTGCTGTCTATATGTCACTTTTGCACAAAATCTAACAATGAGAGATTTTAATGTGTAGAAAGTGAATGCAGATAATGACCGGATGGAAGAGCATCCCCTGAATGAAAAGCTTTGGCCATGGATGATGTCGCCTCGTTGTTTTATCCTCATGTCAGCGTAAGCCAAACAAGTCACATTTGTGCTTTTCATGCCATTTATACAAATAAGTGAATAAGTGAAAATGAGTGCACTTTTTGTCTTGTTCCATTTAGAGTGAAAGAGCTTTTTTTTACTTCCTTTTTAAAAAAAAATAACTCACATAATAATAAATACAGGACTATACAGTAAATATTAACCCGTGAGTTGCATGTTTAAAGGGATAAATAAAAAAACAACAGCATTTTTCATACAAATCCTTTTAGACAAGAAAGATCTCTGCCATCAGAGGATACACACATACGCGCGCGCACACACACGCGCGCACACACACACCAGTCCCTTCAACCTTCAGATCAGTACATCCCACTATGCTTTGCGATGGTCTGACAAGTGGATCCAAGATGGCGTAGAAAGTAAAGCTAGGTAAGTGTTGACTTCCCATTTTCAGCCCTCCCGGTTGTCCTCTCCGCCGCGGCCCCGCTAACGGGACCCCCCACCTCGGCTCCCCGGGACAAAGACGCACTCCCCGGGTCGGTGCTCGGCTCTCTGCCCGGTGTCACGGCGGTTATATGCGCCCAAACGCGGGCGGCGGAATCGCAGGCCCGGACCCCGTTTTGTTTCGGCCAAACCTTGCTAGCTCCGCTCCGCTCCTTGCTAGCGCGCTAGCTTGCTAACATGAAGCAAACCAGCCAGCTATTGTCACTGTGAGCCACTTTGGTGCCAAGAAAGGCCGTGTTTTTTTTTATTTTTTTGGAGGGGAGGAGGGGGGGCTATCTGCTAGCTACGCACACTCCCGTGTCGGCGTCTGCCCCTTGCTCGCCCTGTGCAAACCTGAGCGGCTAACTTAACCAAAGCTGTGGGGACATTTTCTTTTTCTGCTTTTTCTCTTTTTTTCTCCCAGTGTTCTGTAACGCTGCCGTCATCCTCGCACTGACTTGCAGCAGTCATGACAAGTTTACCAGACAAACAACAGCAATAAGTACCTGGTGGAAAAACGAAAACAAGTCGCCCCCCCGCTCTCCACACACGCACACACACAGACACACATCACCTCGGCGTGTGTGTTTATTTCAGTTCATACGTGCTAAGCGGGCTCAGAGAAATTAGCAAGTTTCGTAGCCGTGTGTGTGTGTTTTTATTTATTTTTTCTTCTTCCTCCCCTGCATACTGCTGCTAACGATGCTGTCAAGCCAAAATAACGTTATGGCAGCATGAAAGCAGTCGATGTTATTTTCTCCTTCTGTCCTCAGCTATAAAATTAGCTTTCTAACCCCCCCTCCCTCCCCTTTCACTGTACTGCAGTCGTGGTCTCTGGAGTGGGATCCTGCATGGCTGGACACTTGAAAACAAGGCAGGTGTCCACCCACTGTGTCCCGCCAAACTATTTGTTGCTCTCCCCCCCCCCCACCACCACCTGTAAAGAGGTTAGCTGGCAAGACTGACATCAGGTAGCAGTTATTTGTGCTGACACAATTAAGGAGTGCCAACAAGAGGTAACCCCTCTTGTTTAAAGCAAATGCTGAATTAAAAAAAAAAAAATCGGTCCTTGGATCTCTCCTCCTCCACATCTCCTTTGTCAGCCAAAGATAACTTTCAACCCTCATTTTTGCATGACACTCATTCTGAAAGAAATTTTGTTTACTGTATTGTGATGATGCAATTCTCTGTTAATGCTGTAAATTAGAAAAGATCACAGTGTAGCAGTGAGATAATCACCTCTACATGTGTTGCTTGTGATTCCTCTGCGGTGTCTAAAGACTCTCAAAAGTGTGGGAAGTGTTTCTTATCTTAGGATGCAACAGTGAAGTCGCACACGTTACATGATAACGGGAGCTTCGAGATTATTGATCACAACTGGCCAAGTGCCACATGCAACTAGTGTATAAGCATATATTGTTGTGCTGCCTACTCATATCATATATTGTTGTTCCTCATCTGATTGTTTGAGTTTTTAGAGGAAGTGAACTCAGCAGAAGTTCACTTTTTTTTCTTGAGGAATGGATGAGAGTGTGGAAAACAGCAAACCTGTAATCTGCTGTCAGATGCGATGCATGAGTGTTTTAACTATTTAAGCCACACAGCATGTAGTATCTGTTTGAGCTGGGCGTGTGTCTTCGGCATTGTTTGATTTGAAGGGAAAAAATATTGCTTGTGGTACAAATACTGTATTTTATTTCTGCTGATGTTGGTGTTAATTCTGGGTGGAATAAAGACTGCTGCACATCAATACTTACATCAGATTTAGTCCACGTCATGTGTGTATCCAACATGTGCTGTAGTTGTTTTGGTCCAAAGAGACAAACACAGGCTGAGTGAGAGGTGCTGCCAGTTGGGATAGATCTGCGGATACAAGCATAGTTGCCTGTTGCTAGATATTTAAGAAGTAAAAAATGTTTAACCATCTGAAACACTTGGTGTCGATATGCTGCTATTGCAGGATTAAGACAAAAGTGGTGGATACTTTTTTTTTCTCTCTCTTATTGCAAAGTCAGTTGTGATGCATGAAATGCCCAATGAATGTTCCTTCACAAAGAGCCAGTTTTCTACCATCTGTTGTTTGATGTTCTCTTTTATACTGCTAATGCAGCTTCAGCATACAGTTGTTGTCTGCTCTCTCACTTTCAAGGACTAGCTGTCACAATTATACCCAAAATTACTGGGCCACGGTTTTGCTGTTTCACTGTCATAATCAAAAACTGAATTCCAGGCGGTGGTGAGGACTCAGATGGAAATCCAGCATCAGCTAATTGTTGTGGAATTTTAATTGGCAACCAAAAGATTGTTTTGCCAGAACGTCTTTGCACAAAATAACTATGATGGAGCTTTTGGGGCAGAAGTTTTTCCTTTTTTTTTTCCTTCTTCTTCTTTTTTTTTTAAATAAAATGTGTTTTTCTGCTAGCCAGTGAGACCACTAAGGTGGAAATGGGACCATCAGTTACTAGGTCATTGGCCAAGGTTGATCGTTTGCTGCTCTGGTGTTCCTCTGCAGGTCACGGTGTACCATACCAATGCTGGTCTGTGCTGGTTGGTGTGAAGGAGAGCCTGCTGCTCCTTGTAATCTCAGACCAAAGTTTAGATTCTCATGGTGTAGCCCTGCTGCTTTTTTGTTGCTTGGCGAGGCATTAATGAAATGCTGCTGGGCACATTGGTTGGACAGTTTACAGTATTCTGATATAATGGTCTTTTTGTGTCAACTAGAGGTTAACACATTATCAAACTCCAATCTAGGAAAAGTGAAAACGGACCCAACCTGTGACCTGGGATTAACACTTCTGGGTAACAAAGGTTATTGGCCAGGTTTCATGATTTGATCCTTTTTTTCCCCAACCAGAGTTTAGCCTGGGTCACTCATCGCTTTTATAATTATTGGCTAAGGAAGAACACAAGGTTCTGCAGTAACTGTTGAATTAGAGATATTGAAGTGCAATGTTTGCTAGGTTGGATCAGAATCCATCCATCAGAATCTTAAATATAACTAACTTCAACAGACTTTGTGGTCTTTTTGTGATGCAAAATTAATTGTGGTTATAGGATTCTACACCAGAGACTGTGCGTTGGTAAAAAGCTGCAAAAAATAGCCTGACCGGTTAAAAACCAGAGACATTCACATGAAAATTCATTCCCTCGTACTAGTTATCACCTTAACGTGCAGAAAAGCAGCCAGATGATCACCACCATCCTCCCACCACCACTTACAACCACACACTGCCTCCCTCCCCACGAGAACCAAAGACTATTCCTTCCTACACTTGAATGTGAGCTTGTGTGTATGTTTAGGTGGTTCTGCAAATATTGATTATCAAAACATGTTGTGATTGACTAGCCGCTGAGCTGAGACTGCATGTCTGATTTCTTAAGCCAAGCCTTTATAAGTTCTGTCTTTATAGGACTTTCTGACCTTATACTCATTTTTATTCTTAGATTCTGTCAGATACAGAAAACGAGACATTTTAAGAGGAACATATAAGAAATCATATCACCTATGATGGTCTTGAACATATCTTTAAAATCAGAATATCAGCCTGACTAGTTCATCAAGGTGACACATAGTTTATTGACCTGTTTGCAATAAACCTGTGATATACCTGAATATTTGAGTCTCATCAACGTGTGAGGGTGATGCTTTATCTGAACTGTAGAGGTAGTGTAGAGGCTAAAGTAGATGCTCTGGCTAACAGCCCACTGTAAAGATTCAGTATATGTAGTTGGGATAGACTGCTCTGTTTCTGCAAAGCTTCACAACACTGCCCCTTTCCTTCTACTTACTGACCAGCACATCATACTGTCGAGTCTCAATAAAAGCCCTCATATTCTGCATTATCAATTCTGAGAATGTCCTTTAGTCTAAGCAGTCAGATGATGCCAGACAGTTGACTCCACTGTTGTCGGCTTTGGAGCTTGAGATGATTTAAAAAAAAGAAAAAGTACGTCTCACATTATGCTTCAGGCTTCTCATATGACTGCTGCTTTCTCAGCTAGTTGAGAATGTATTGTAATGTACACTGTGTAAACTGAGGCCCAGAATATAAGGTATTTAGGAAGCACTCTTAGTCCTGCTGATTTACAACAGAGGATAACCACATGAGGACATGACTCTTGGTGAGCAGAAATCCACATTGCTGCCACCCACAAAGCACCATTTCTTTTTGGGTAGAAACTATGCAAGTTTTCAGCTTGCTTGTTTTGTCCCACCAACAGTCTAAAACCCAAAGATATTTATTTCCCAGTGATGTTAGAAACTATATAAATGCTGCAAATGCTCATATTTGAGAAGCTGAAAATGAGTCACTAACCATCCTTTAATCAAATGAAAGTTGTAGTTAGTGGCTGATCATGTTGACAGTCATTGTTCCACTCGCAGATTCTGCTCATCTTGTTCCTAAATGGTCCGAAGGGACTTGGATGAACCATTAAAGTGTATTTGACACAGATTTGACTTTGTTCCGGCTGATTCATGGAGTGACCTTTGTTTCGATGTCTTTGAGTGACACTTATACACAGCGGGTGGGATTTAGGTTTTTGCGTGATATTAAAACTTATAGATGTCTGATTCTCCCCTCTCTCAACATTTCTCTCCCTGTCTGTGCCGGAGGAAAATGTGGAAATTATAAGTTATTATAAGTTAATTTCCCATAAAGTCCACCTTGAAGCATTTGTGGAAGGGTTCGGGCTGAGCATGCTTGTGCTAAAAGGTCTGAAAATCTATCTATTTATCTATCTGTCTATCTGTCTATCTGTCTGTCTGTCTGTCTGTTTTTCTGTCTGCGGATCTGGATGGAAAATAGATGGAGAGTTCAGCTTAAGTATAAAACATCTGAGTACCTGCTTTATTTTTTAAAAAATATTTTAATCTAATGTATAATTAAAACAATTGATGATGGTGCCTAACTCTGACCACTTTGCTTGGCCACTTTTAGACTAGCACCTAGCATTCAGCCAGTGAGCATGCCCAAGGCAACAAGAAGCAAGATGTCTTGATGCAGTACCACAGTGGAAGAAAAAAAAGGAGTTTATGAAAAGGAGAAATGGAGAAAATGTCCCAGTTTCAGATTAATATTTAGCTTGAAAATGTTGTCTTTGTGCCTGGGTTAATGATTGTGTCGTCATTTCAGTTCCTGTGAAAAAGAAAAACATTCAGTAAATGCTGGTGTTGTTTTTCTGTAGAGTCCCAGAGTTTCCTGGAGTTTTGTGTACAATCCACAGTCAGGAGTGTCAGTCATGAAATGTGGCTGGAAATTTGGAAAGCCTCTCTTATTTTGAGTATTAAGAATTTTTTTTAGTTTTAGTTATAGAGCACCTGCAAAATGCTGCTGAACTGGAGGGAGAAGCACAGATTTTTTACCACTCTGCATCAACATTTATATGTTTGACCTACTGGCTGCTGTCCACTTTCTTGTAACACTGCTTGTTTGGAATAAATAATATGTGTAAAACAAGATTACAATTTATTTCCCTTGTTCTTAACCATTTCATGAGCTAGTTTTTATTTCTTTAAACCGCTAATTAGTTCAAGAGCATTCTCGATGATCCACAGACCTCGCAGTTCAGTTTGACATGTTGCTGTGTCGAAAGGATGCTCACACTACGTCTCTCCTCTCGTCTTTGCCGACCTCTAGACGTTTTGTCCCTGAGTCATGGCGGACAGGAGAGCGGAGAAGTCATGTGAAGAAGCCAGCAGATCGTTAACCAGGCGGGAGTATGAGGCGGCAGTCAGCCACAGCACGGACGCCCTGGTGGTCCTCGCACCCCAAGCCCAATCTTCCGGTGCCCCTGTCCCGCCGAGCCCTCCATCCCTCGCTGCTGCTGCCGCCGCCGGCCCCCTCCGCAGCCGTATCCTGCTCTACCGAATTGCTGCCTTCCTGCAGCTGGTGAGTACAGAGGATGTCTAACTATTGCAGCTACCTTGCAAGCACACGACCAGTCTGTGTATAAAAGAAACGCTCTTTGTCCTAAACCTCTTGTGCTCTAGCTCCAAAGGTGGCAGGAGTACAACAAGAGGGAGGGAGATAAGCCTTTTCTTAGAAACTATAAAATGTAAAAAATATAATTTCAAGTCAGAACTCTGAACTGTCAGATCACCAAATAGAATATCATTTTCTTCTTTCCCTAAATAAATTCAGTACACTGAAATGAAGTTGTCTGATCATTCTGCTTTAAGTCCACTGTTGTACTTCAAATCACTGGGTGAATTACCATGAAGAGCAGGTTAGAAATGAGGACAATAAACTCTACTTTCTTCCTCCGCAGTACTGTTATGTTATCTTCCCGGAGCACTAAAATTACACCACTTACTTAAGCCCTAAGATTATGGAAACTACTTAAGTCCTATAATGATAGTGTGAGGGACTCCACTGCGAGGCAAAGATAGCCATTCTTGGAGCTTATGTGAAGCTCTGACCCTCGTACACAAAGTGTTCCCATTTGTTATGGCTACCACTTTTAACTTTTTTTTTTTCCACCAACAGAAAAACTATGATGAAGCAGATGAAGACTGCAAACACGGTGAGTAGCTATTCAAATTGGAACCATCTGTCGATACTGTAATCTTAGATTTTGGCCTGATTCCTTGCAGAATTCAAAGCTGTTTACTTTGTGTTTACCAGGTTAATTTCTTTGCTTCAAGTCAGAGTTAAAAGAAAGGAAATGTTTCCATCAGTTTATAGTCAAAAGGCAGGTAAAGTTTTCAGTCAAAGTTTGTGCCCCAGTGACCATAAGTGTTAGTCACACACACTGTGGTAAGCCTGATGTTGCAGTGCTGTCGAAACCTGCTTTATTAAACGTTAAATGTGCTACAATACGCTGACTTTCAGCTTGAATAAAGTCTACAAAATGTCATTGAATTGATCACATCATTTTAAACTTCCATGTTCTAGAGAACAGATGTGGAAGCAAGTAATTAAATACGTATTGTAAGAAACCTAAGTGATTGAACTAAACAAATAATCTCTGTACCTGCTCCCTTCCTGTTCTTCATCGTGTCCCAGTCCTGGCAGAGGAGATTGCCAGGGGAGACAGTTCGCTACAGGCCAGCTTGCGCTCCATGCTTTTGGATGGCAGCCTGCAGGAGGTGGTCAGCATCCTCTCGAAAGCCTTGTATGGAGAGCCAATGGTATGATCAACCAACGTTGTGTACGGCGCGCACACACACACAAAATCTGCCTAAATATCGACTTTAATTAGAAGTGAAAAGGGGCCACATGAAAGTAAATGTCCGTGATGAAATGAGGTGTTATGCCCAGCCTGTAACTTTCTGTAACTCTCTTGATGTAACTTACAGACAGGGTAGCTCTTTATGCGCTGTACTTTTTTTTTTTTTCCCACTTTTTCCTCCCGTCTGACTTCTCCCTGCGCTAATCTCACCACTGTCTTCACACATCGACATTAGTTTTGCTGCCAAGGTGCCTCCCCCAGCTCCACTCTTCTCCTGTTTGTAACCACTTCCTGCACACTGCAACACACACACACACACACATACACACACACACACACACACACACACACATTGACTCAAACACTGACAAGCGCACATTCAAAGGTTGATCATGGCCCCAAGGTCATCCAACATTTTATGCAAGTGGGGACTATGCTGTTTGCCGGGCATGTCTCTCCCTCTCTCTGTTACTTTTAGAGACTGCACGCAAACAAACATCGTTCTTACTCTGCTTGGGCTGATTGAGTTTCTTCAACTGGCTGACCCTTTGCATTTTTTTTTACTCCTGCTTTTTCACAAGTTATTTAAAGGCTCACATTTAAGTCATTTAACTCCTCCTCATCCTGTGTTCATTTGTATAGTACAGCTATACTTAAAAAATTCAAATTTTGTAATTTCTCACAGTTTCATTCTTAAAGTAGATCGGCATGTGCAGCTGAAACAGTGACTTTTTTCATTTTCACAAGAGAACTACTTGAGAATCAGAAGACAAACACTAAAGAAAGCAGAAAACTCTTATTTATTTTCTGCATCACAGGATGTAGACACCTACCAGCATTTTTTTTCTCTTGGATTTCATCAACAAGCAAAATTTAATTACATTTCTTTTAGCTTCTTCTAAATGTTCTTCACAGCAATCAGGTGGCACAAATCAGGTATTTGATTCCTGGATTTAAAAACCAGAATAGAGAATTTCTGATGGGATTTGAAAGAGCTAATGCAGATGCTCATTATAGTAGGGACAATAATTAATAAACATTTGTTACTCAAAAAATATCGGTAAGTGTAAAAATAAAAAAGCCAAGAACCAAGATTTTTATTGACATGCTTACACCACACATTTAAATTTCAAAATGCTCAGGTGACAAATAAACATCTTCATTAAGACCTTTTTTTTATTAAAGCCACGATCTTTTAAGATTTACCCATTTCAATTTTCAATTAGAAAATGGGTCTGCCTCAGAAAATGTCTTACCAATCAGCACTGAGACACTAGATTAATTTCTGCGCATCAGGTAGAGTTACAGGCAGGAAATCCACCCACAGAAGTGACTAATTGAAAGAGCAGCATATAAACTGTAAGCACTCCATCTAGATAATGTATTACCCAAAGGGTTAGAGGTTTTTATCACTTGTTTCTCTTTGGCAGCCTCTGATGCAGAGCAGTTACACATGGTAACACTCAATGTTGCAAATATTCAGAATTGTGTAGTGCAGCTCTCAAACATTGGGATGGTGATAGATCTAAAGTTTGTGTGTAAATATCTGGAAATTATATGATAAATATGATTACCTCAAATCTGCCAGCTTATGCCAAATTGATGGATTTTATAGCTCTAAGTGCAGTATTTTATTCTAATTTTATTCCTTCTTTCACAGAATGGCATTGTTGCAAAAGACCTGACCAGATTAAAAAGGCTGTTCTCACAAATAGAGGTAAGATTCATGGGTATCAACTTTACCATTTACTGTGCTTTCTGTCCTCCTTTATTCAGGCCTTTTGGTGCTTGTTGGTTTTACAGACGACGGTTTAATGCTAGCAGGCGAGACTCATAAAGATGACTAATGGCCTGATTCCAGCGCTAACTTAATTATTTTGTGCTCCTCTGCCTAGCTTGTAGCTGTTGTGGATTTATTACTCATTCGTCTGTAATAAGTCCAGTGGTCCAACCGCATGTATGGCTATGTTAGTAGTTGACATAATACTAATAATCTTTCTGCCCCCTTCCCCACCCAATCTCTCTCTCTCTCTCTCTCTCTGTCAGGCTATAAATAGGGACATGGCACCAGAATACACAGATGACCAGGAGGAAGGTGAGCAAATCTATAGCATGCGTCCTTTTCAATACTTCCCTCAACTTGAAAATAAAGATGACAATATGTTTAATTCTACTTACAATACACTGTACTACCAAAAAAAATACATGTGTCAAAGTAGAGTTGATAATATGCATGTTTAGAAAGTCTTTACTCAGCCAGCACAAATCTAAATAGGTTACAAGCTGGCTGAAGCCCATCTCATGATGTTTGAAGGCTTTGGCTCAGTGTCACATTAACCACTTGGCTGTGCGCATTGACAGAGGTCCAAGATGGCTGGCAGTTCCGGCCTCCTCCCCGAGGAGTCACCAGCAGTGAGGAGTACACCCTCTGTAAAAGGTAACGCAAACTCTGGTTATTTGCACACAGATGTGAGCAACGAAGAATGTATCGCAAATTCAGGATACTGCAGATGAAAATTAATATGCCGCGTCCGTTCTTCAAGAGTGTGTAAAAGACGTTTGTTTGTAAAGTGACTAATATAGCTTTCAGGAAGTAATGATGGTGTTCAGTTACACTGACAGCTATAAAATGATGATTTATGGCATTAAAATGCCATAAAGTTTCATTTGATCTCCCCTCACACTGAAGGATTGATTTTACACACAGTAGCAAATCTCAGATCTGTCTGCACAAGGATGCCGACAAATCTGTTAGCTTTAGACCTATTCCAGTGACCTTTCTCTGAATTTCAGTTGTTTTAATATCTCTGTGTGTGTCACAGTACAAAAGCATCAGCACAACTCTGTTAACAGGGTCGGGCAGTTGTATTTGTCTGCAGCAATGTTAAGCTTGTTTTTGCTTTTTAATTAATATGGTATATCCACAAGTTTTCTATCTACTGTCTGCGTTGTAGAAATGTAGCAGTTGGGTGCAGTTTCAGTATAAAAATAAATGAATTATATAGTTAATATTGGCACAAATTATTGTGTACTGATCATGTAGAGATGTTGTGCAAAATAGTGCTGAGATAAGAAATGTTAAATTATTTATTTCCTCTCATATAAATCAGATTTCTTCAGTTGGCTGTTCATTTCAAACTGTCACCTGTGTAATAAACAATATATATACATACATCTCCAGAGTCAGATTGCTTAGTTCTCAATGATAAATGTTATAATATGATACACTTATATACTAAGCATGAAAGAAAAACGTGTAATGGTGTTTTAAGTACTATTTTTAGTTATTAGTTGCAAGACAATTAGTTGAATTTGTCCCAGATTTATTTTTTTTAAATGTCATCATTTTTTAATTGGCCACTCGTTTTTAGCAGCAGTTCAGCACACCGTTTGTCTTTGCTGTAGGTACTTGGAGCAGGGCCTGTGCCGGTACGGGGCCCAGTGTACGTCAGCCCACTCGCAGGAGGAGCTGATGGAGTGGCAGAAGCGCTATGCTTCACGCCTCATCCGCCTCAAACAGCAGCAGGAGAGCAAACACTTCACCGAGAACTACATGGAAACGCTGATAGAGAAGTGGATGAACTCTCTCTCCCCAGAGAAAGTGGTGAGTGCCTGCAAGCTCAAAAGTATCTCATAAAAAGGAAAAAAAGCTCAAAATATTGTTTTGAGGTGAGGGACCATTTCCTAGGAGGGCTTTCTCAACCACAAGCACATAATGAATTTAACAAGAAACATACCTTTTCTTGAGCTGTGATAATGAAGGAGACACATTTATAAGCTTTAATAAGCACCATTAGGCCCTATAGCTGGGCCCTGAGTGTTTTTAACATGCAGTATGTGATTCAGGTCAAGTTTTTCAAAGCTTGCATTCATTTATATATTGTCTTCTACTTCTTCTAAAAGATTTTTGAGTACATTTGCAGTGACTGAGTCCACCTAAGCATGTGTTGTTCTTGTTGTTTTTCTAGCTAAGTGACTATTTAGAAGGAGTGAATGTAGAAACCAGCTCCAGCCTGTCTGTTACTGTCACCACCAAAAAGTCCTCCCACTCCTGGACCTTCTCCTTGTTGTGCAAGGTAAGATGAACTGTTGAATAGCAAGCGTGTCCACATTCAAGCATTTTCTTTGTCTAGCTGGATAATTTCTCAGGATGATACCTAAAAATAAGGCAGTGTTCTGCACCGCAGGTCCAATTGGTCTTAATAATTGTATGGTCATGAAAATGTTCTGATTTTCTGTCTCCCCGACTAGCCTGCTAGAAAGCTGTACCGCATCGCCCTACTCTATGATGCCCACAGACCACACTTCTTCATCACAGGCGTGTCAGCTGGGGATCGACTACAAGCTGTCCCTAAAGCCTGCCAAGAGTGGACTCCAGGAGAGGAAACAGCAGGTATGTCATACATCCATATTTGGTGAAGATGGATGGGATTTAGGAGGGATTTTGCCTTATCTCTATTGTTTAATGTAATTAAGCTGTTGCTGAATCACGCTGAAGTTCAAATTACTCCAAACTTTTTAGCATTGTATGACCTGAATAAGTTTTGTAATTCTGTTTTCAGTTTTTCCTTTATGTGTCTATGCGACAGACTCCTTTTACTTTGGCCATATTGTTGCCCAGCTATGAAAAACTTTTTTAATTTATTCATTTTGACATTCCACATGTTTTTTTGGTGTTTAATAATGTACTGTCCCTATCTTGTACTGATCCAAAGTTTTTGTTTTAATTTCTTTTGCATCCACTGGCAAGTAGAAATTTCAATCTGCGGTGTTCCTTAGTTCCTATTTGATTTGATTCATGTTTAAGTTACATGTCTCTTTTGTTTTATCTGCAAGGATTTAAATGCATTTATGCTAAACCTTTTTGTTCTGACAGTAGCAGCAGATAATGGCCTGGACCACTGTGTCTACAAGGTGGCGGTGGGATTCAGCACAGAAATCTTTGGTACCTTCCGACAGACCGTTGTGTTTGACTTCGGCTCAGAGCCTGTGCTAATGCAGCGTATCATGGTGGATGCTGCTTCCATTGAAGGTATGGTAAAAGCAAGAAAGTCATTAAGAGGTGCCTGAAAGGTTTTGTAATTGTATATGAAAATATGTAAAGAAGTAGCATGACTTTTTTTTTTTTATTGAAAACATTATAGATTCGCTAAGGTGGGAATCATCAGTCACCTCATGATTCGATTAGATTAGGAGTGAGAAGGTCACGATTCAGTTATTGAATTATTCTTGATGGATCATGATACATTGGGATGCAGGATTATTTCTCCTACCCCTAATATTTAGCTATCCATAACACTGTACCTGTCAGGTTTGTATCTGTGGCAAGTTAAAGATTAATCTACGTTTATTTACTTCCATTTTGTAGTTTTTAAAATGTTTAAATATTTAAAAACATGTGCTTAATTCAAGTATATGTCCCAGTTGGTTAAACAGTCACTTATAGTAATAAATCCTTTCAACCACTCTTGTGTTTTTTGTTTTTAGACCTAGAACACCTGATGGCAGCCAGGCAGCAGCTCCTCATGACTGCAAAGCGCTGGGACTCTTCCTGTAAGACCATCGTGGAATTTGTTCCTAATGAAACGATGGCTGAACTGGAGCGCAGCCTCCTCTCTCGTTATCAGATCCCTCTGTCGGCCGACCAGCTCTTCACCCAGTCGGTACTGGACAAGACTCTGACCAAAGAAAACTACCAGGCTCGACTGCACGACCTGCTCTATATAGAGGAGATCGCACAGTACAAGGAAGTTAGCAAGTGAGTATACAAGCTCTCATAATTCCATTCGGGAATACTCAATTTGATTTTCCATAAATGTCAAGAAAAATACAGAAATACAGCAGAATGCATCAGCCTTTAACTGAGAGGGTCAAATATAAGTAGAGATGGTGCCTTCATTTACTGCAGTCTTTTGACTTGGTGGCGAACATTTATCCATATATATCTGTAATAAGTCTGTATTCAGGCGAAGTGTTTTAAAAAATGACCACAAATGACTTGTTTGGATTGAGATTTGGTTGAGAAAGACTTGAATCATTTTGGCTAAGGTATTTGCAAGCCATGCGCTTCTGTTTAAATAAAAAAAAAGTTTATTGCAAACTAAAATGTATGATATGTATATCTGCTTATGTCCTGTGTATAATCCTAATTTAGAAACCATAACCAAGAACTAATGTTACAAATGCCCACGTGACTGTGGACAATCTGGAATTTGTAGTTGAAACTGATCTGAAATAACCTCCACTGAAACATAGGGAAACTTCTTGTTAGGCTTAGAAGATAAGAAGAGAAGATATGGAAAAAATCACATCGAAAATGGGAAAAAAATAATTGGACGTTAGTCTTATCTCCACTTTAACTGCAAATTACAAACATTGCTTTAACAAATGCAGTTTAAACAGCTGCTTGTTGTGTTTGACTTACCTGACAAGCACTAAACAGTCTGGTTTTGCTGCAGCTTAAAATGATTATTATTATTATGTTCGTAGATATTGATTGATTATTGATTATATTGTGTAATCTGACTGGAATCAATAGTCATTGTTACAATACGTACAACAATATGGACCTCGTCTTAGAATAAGTGTTGTAAATATGTAGTGTTATGAGATGTCAGCCCACCACAAGGTGTCAGACTTGACCTTCATTGTGAATATACTGTGTGTGTGTAAGAGAGAGAGAGAGTGTGTATGCCTCTCACACAGACACAGACAGTTGCTGTGCCATTTAATAACATGTGTCTAAGGTGATTTCATGGAAGTCTGTGAGGAAAATAGTGTGTACTTCCTCTGGAATGGAGATACAGATTTTTCCTTTTTTTAAAAATTAAATTCCTTACCTGCTGCCTGCAAACCAAACACGATGCTGATTACAGTTCCATACATTCATTGTTCCATACATGTTCAGTGATATCACCATTTAAATGCCTCCGCTTTCCTCTTTGCTCTAAGTTTGATCTTGTCTCTGTGATTCACAGTCTCATTTGAATTGATGAGGAACTGAATTATGGCTCCTTTTTTGTTTCTACTGAGACTTTTACTAAGTATGATATTTTATCTGCAGCATATCTACTGCATATGAATAATCCCTCTGCATATTAAACCATCCACGTTTTGGCACGTTCTAATACTTTTCATGGCTGACTGAGTTTCAGCAGGAGATTTCTAGTTAAATCTGGATTCCTATCATTGTATTTATTTGTTAAAAGCTTATTTCAGTCATTTAAATGCAATCTAAAGGTTAAAGACGTATCTAGAATAGCTCTCGGAATTATATTGACGTATTTCGAACTCAGTGAGAGTGACGTCTTCCCAGTTGTCACTCTGGGATCAGGAGGGCAAGAGGCATCACTTGATTCTCTGAAGTGAACCGAAGTGAACAAGGAGTGAGTCATGGAGAATCAAGAGAGTCTGTTTTTATCTAAATGTTTCCCCCTCTGAGCGTAAAGCCAGAAGGCTGATGCAAAACCATACAGAGAAACCTCCGGAGTCCGTTTGGTTGTGTAACGTTATTGGTTTGCAAATAAATACAGAATGTGTTACCTCATCTGCATATGTCAATCATCCATCAGAGTTCATCACCAATATTGCTCCCCATTTCATCATTTCACATCCAGCAGAGACCAGACAGGCAGTCTTAATAAATCTGGAACTGAAGCGAATATTTTCCCAAAAGTGCTTCAATTTTCCACTAAATGTGTGCATAAGCTTTGTGCCAGTGACTGTTTTTCTCTGAAGGACCAACATATTCCAAATATGTCAGCTGCTTTTTAGGTTCCTCACTGAACAGGTTTTTATTTTGGTGACCTTACGTTTTGGCTTTTTACAAAATGATAAAAAATAAGTACATTTTTTTGTTATTTTCTTTGGAAGTTCACTCTTTGTGAAAATATGTGTGCAGATGATTTTTTGTGCCAAATGCTCGAACTTGACAGCAAGCGATGCCTTGCTTCAGACTTAACATTTCTCTCACTATCACACATCTGTGCTCACCATGTCAAGGTAAAGTTGATGTTTAATGTGCAGACAGTATAAGTGAATGATATGCAGGCCTCTGGAGGGACTCAGAGCTCAAAGAAAACTCGACTGCCTGAGGCTCGCATAGATTACCAGGGTTTTAATGCCTGCAGTAAAGGAAGGGTATGCAACGTCCTCAGTTAGAAATGAAAATAATGTGATATTGGCTGTAGTTTATCGATAACACATTAGTGTTACAACGCAAATTAGTGTGATGGCATTCATAGGCTCAAGCTACGTGTATAAAACAGTGTAACCAAAAGTCCATGTTTGTCTCCTACAGGTTTAACATCAAAGTGAACCTCCAGCTAGTCAACAGCTTTATGCTGACTGGCATTTCAGTTGGAGCCAAGTATGCCCAGAACGGACAGCTCTTTGCACGCTTCAAACTCACTGAAACACTTTCTGAGGTAACTTGATTGGTTGCGACATCAACTGCATTAAACTTGTGATATTGGTAGTACTGTAACTACTCAATTATGTCACTTGGAGCCTAAAAAAGTGTCAGTTCGCTTGGTCTCCTTAATCGCTTTTTTTCCCCCACCCCCTTTACCTCAGGACACATTGGCTGGCCGGCTGGTGATGACCAAGGTAAATTCAGTCCTGCTGCTACCACTGGTCCGCGAGGGGATCAGCAGCCAGCCACCTCCCGGAGTCAAGGAGCGCGTTTACGAAGCTGTGATCGAGGAGAAAACCAAGGACTACATCTTCCTGAGAATCTGCAAGGACTGCTGTGAGGAACTGGGACTACAGCCTGACAGAGAACTACAGGTACGGGCTGCACCGAAAGGTCAAGGAGATACTTCTGACCCAAAGCTCGAGGCATCTCCGTTCTGCTGTCACCACCAGATATTAACATTGACAGCGGTGGAAAGGGCATGTGAATTATCTCTTAACACATGCACCCCGAGAGCTTTTAGCATCCAGCCGACAATTCCTTCCACCCTGATGTTTTGGCCTTGAAAACACTTTGAAGGTTAAAGGTTCACCTACTGATTAGCTATTTAACAAAACTTATAAAACAACAGCAAAAAATGCTAATCTTTCCAAGAAAACCTGTGTGTGTTCGTTCACCTGTGCGAGCACTGACTGCGCTGTCTTGTGTCAAGTTTCCTAGTTCTGAGAAATCTCATGTCACTGAATGACGCTACCTTCGGCAGCCTCAGCTTGATATATTTCTCCCGTACAGCCTGAACGTCGGCAGATGAAGCAAGTCGTTGTGTTAACAGTTATCAAAACAACCCTCATCCTATCACAGTGGGAGCATAATCTTCTTATTATTCTGCGAATACCGTTCCTGCCTGCTTACGTTCAACAATTTCATTTCCCTATCTCCTCTATGGGCTCTTGCAATATTCCACTGTAGCCTTAGAAGTTTCATGCTCGTCTCGCTCTTGCATATCTCAGGCTTTCCTGCTCTCGTATTCGTTGTTTGCCTCACTTTCTTCATTTGCCTTTCTCCCCCTACTTTCCTCCTTACTGTATTTGCGGTTCTTTTATCTCATTTGTTTTTTTTTTCTCTCTCTCCTCTTGATTTCCACACTCCTATCCTTAAGGCATTGCTTACTTGACAGTGTACCTGTGTCTCTGTCTGTATGGTAATGAGGCCCTCCAGCAGCGGATACAAAATCTTAATGATTATGTAAAAGTTGTTTAAGCCAAAGGGATTAAATGTAAATGTAATGGACCGAGGTTCCCCTAAACATCAAGGTAAAAATAGACAGCTGTGAAAAGGCCGCTGATAACTCACCGTAGCACAACACAGTGCAGCGGACATGATTCAGATTCATTCAGATTTCTTTTATTAGTCACAAAAATCCCCAAATCCCCCAAGTCATTCATTTCAAAGCTGTTGTATTGAGTTACATTGTTTGTTTACTTATTTTTTGTTGGGTCAGCTGCTTAGTAAGTTCTCTGTATTGCCTCTGTCAGGTGGAGCTCCAGTTCCAGCTGAACAGACTGCCACTCTGTGAGATGCACTATGCCCTGGATCGCATCAAAGATAATACCATCCTTTTCCCCGATGTTGGCCTTGTCCCCACCATCCCATGGAGCCCCAACAGGTATTCCACAGCGTACACAGTCACAGGCATATCACACTCTTCAGTATATTATTTTCTTTCAACCTCCAAACAGTGGGAACCCTGGAATACATCACTGCATTTTAAATGACAGGGAAAAGTCAATTCAAATAAGCAATAAATGATGTCAGTGAAAATTGCATTTTCTTTTGCACTCATGACAGGTTGTTTCATGTTACTGTGTGGAAGTGCGTGCCTTCTTTCATACTGCGGACGAACAGTGCGTGTTGATTGACAGATATCTGATGGTCAGATAGGCTACAGTCATTTTTAAAACGAACATCCGTGCATAGTAAATGCTGCTAATCTTGAACACGGTTATGCAGAATTTCTTAATACCTGCACACATTAGCTTGACAAATACCCTGACAGAAGGGACGCCACATCAGTTTGAGAGTTTACAGAATCTCCTTCGCCTTGCTGACTAAGCGGCCATTCTGAAATGCTGGCAGCTCCTTGCAGCTTTAGATGTCTCTCTGAAGTTGGACAGGTGAGGGGAAGTGAGGCGGTAATCTTTATTGACTAGCGCCAACTGTAATTCCCCTGTGACTTTAAAGGCTGCGGCTTTGTCTCAGATCCAGAATATGAGCGATGTAGACTTTTGTTTTAATTGGAATTTGGATACGTGAGGCTGTTTCATTAAACCTGGACCACAGAGCGAATTTGGCTGAAGCTGAAGCACACAGTTTGCGGTGGTTGTTTTTAACATCAGCATACAGGAGGATACAACCCAAGTGATGGTGCCTTAAGCCATATGTAGACCAACACATGGAGCAATTATTCTGCAAGTATTCCACTGAATAAATGCATTGCATCTTGGGTTTGTGGTTAGATTTTAAACATTAAATGTTAAATGTGTCATTTTGTGCTATGATTACAACCTTACTTGTACTTTGTAAGAACAAATGATGATAAGATGGGTATCAAGTGTTCATTTTATTACGATACCTTGTGCCTTGTTTTGATTTAGCTTTAGTCCTAAGATTAGGTGAGTGTATAATAACATCAGAGCAACTGTTAAATCCACTCGTGACTCGTGCGCTGGTGTATATGTACGTAACCTCAGTCAGTATTCAGAGGATTCATTTGACTTTGTTTTTTTTTCTTGTTTTTTTTACTTTGAATTAGTAACCTAATAAGCCAGATGTGTTTGCATTACAGTAATAGATGAGCGATTATGCCTCTCACTCCAGTCAGTAATCGAGAATTAAGATGTCCTAATTAGTCATGTTCAGGTGTGTGTGGAAAGCAAACAAGATGTTACTTCTGCACTATAAAAAGGACAAAAACCTGGTGTTCGTTCCCGACCGATGATTCCGCTTTACTTTTTTTGTTTGACCGTTCAAGTGTAGCAAACCATGCTATAAGGTCGATCTGTTTATATCTCACCCTCATTTGCATTTTAGGAGGAAGTATCATTTTCATGTAAGAGTCGAGGTTTTTTGACACTCCTAAGACTTAAGATCTCGTCCATCCACCTCTGTCACAAACACACGCGTATGCACACAGAAACGCACACACTCTCGAACAGCGAGATATCGCTTAGCCCCCCAACCATGTCTCAGTTGGAGCTCAATCGATTGGTGCTGGTGGATGCACCGTGTTGGAGGATGGAGTGTTCATAATGAGGACAGTTATGCTTGCAGACAGACACATATAAACGCTACATACAGTCTATCAACTCCAACTTCCACGAGTGTGTGTATGAAATATGTATGGAACCCCCTCTACTATCGATCTGTATTGTTTATGCAGGCCCTGTGTTTGTTAATATGGGCTGCTCTTCCTTTTTTTTTTTTTTGGTGGGATAGCAGTAATGCTTGTTGCATCTTTCCAGAACTTCCCTCAATCTTTTACACATCCTTTGCTTCCCCCCCCCCCACTCTGCTTTTTGATCCACCCACATCTTATTCCCAGACACCTCACACCCTAACGTAACTTCTCCACCGTGATGCAATCTCACTTATCATGTTGAGTTCGTATGTGTGTGCATGCATTTTGTGTGATTCTCCCGTTGAAGTTAATTAGATTAGAACATTTCACCGTGCGACTTGTGTTATGTGTGTTACTTATTCATAAGGCTACATCTTATCTAAATGCTTAAATACCTTAAATGAACTCAAAACAGTGCTAATTGTGTATGCTTGTTAGAAGTTGATCTAATGATTCCTCTAATATTGTCCTCATCCTCCCTACGCCCCCAGGCAGTGGGACGAGCAGCTGGACCCCCGTCTGAATGCCAAGCAGAAAGAGGCCATCCTGGCTATCACCACGCCCATCTCTATTCCCCTGCCCCCAATCCTCATCATTGGGCCCTACGGCACCGGCAAGACCTTCACCCTGGCACAGGCTGTCAAACACATCCTCCGCCAGGACCACAGCAGGTCTGTTTGGTTTCTTTTTGCATCACATTACAAGGAAAGCTTCCCTTTATTCTCAGTCATTTGTTGATATATGAACAGACTTTCCTGTTTTGTGTTTTTCATCTGCAAAAGTCTGTATTTCAAAAAAGATGTGGCAAGGCCTTGATGTTTTCTTATAATTAAGGTCATCTTACAGAGGGGCCAGCTTTGTCATGTATCTCAAAGCACTTTTATATACAGTATACACTGACAGACCAGAGTTTCCACAGACAGATCCAACTTCCCGCTGAACAATGTTGGCACACAGTTTTATCATAATCGTTGTTCACTGAGCTTCACTCACTTGACCAAGCTTATTAGTACCAACAGATGCACTTACAAAAATTTCCATTTGAAACGTGCAATCTAGAATTTATGTTCAGCATGGGTTGGAAGATGAATTAATTATTTTTAGACGTTGCTGCGTTGCATGTAAGGTCACACCCATGTTTTGCACCGATTGCCTAGAACACTATCCACTTTCCTTCCAACACTTAAAAGGTGTTGTACGGGAAAATGGAAAGAGATCTTGAGTGTTTTGACATCGTAATGGGTGTCAGTAAAAGTGCTTAAAACTGTGAAGTAAATGCTTCGTCCTCATCGATCAACATAACTGCACACATGGTCGTCATTTTTTTGCTACACACTTATTATGCATTATAACCGTTTCTAAAATTCAGATATTCCTTCATTGCTTAGAAAAACTGTGATGGACAAAATATAGGAAGGTCCTCATAGAACAATGAATATATATCCAATAGAATCACAGCCTTGTATGTTTTAAACCTCACTTAACAGTGACTTCGGAAACATTCTGGAAACACTTGTGAAACAGTCCTTGTGAAAATATTAAGCTTTATTGAGTGGAAGTGATGGGAGTGTTTTTAAGGGAAAGAAAGATTTAGATGTGAACAAGTGTGTGTTTAAAGTGAGCATCAATCATGAAAGCTTCATATGGCACAGGGGGGTCAGTCAGAGGGCGGGATTGAGGTGGCAGGATGCACAGCAGTCACCGTTTTTAGCTCCAGGGCAGAGGCAGCCTTGGGTTTGACATTAAAAGTAAAAAAAAAAAAAGCTGTTTGTGTGTGTTTGTGCTGTGTGGGCGAGTATTCTTCGAAGTGTGCATGTGCCCTCACTCGAAGGCGAAGACCGCTGATCGTTTGGATGAATCTGTGTCTTTTGTGGTTGACGCGCGTGGTTAATGTCAATATCAACGCCTCTCCTGGGTCCCGTTGGATTTTCATGCAGTAATTGTTTTTGTGTTCATGCATAATCTGATCAATCAAGTTATGTCACTTCAGATGAGCCACACGGTGTTGTGTAACAGTGAAACATTGGATGATTTTCATCCATTGGCATTTTTCATCATTAACTAGTCTCCCTCAATGTGTGCAGATGCCCACAGGGATTTCTGCAATTTCTCGTGTTAGAAGCAAGCTTGTAGCACAAGCACAGAAATGGCTTCTTATAAAAAATGAATGCAATACGCTGGGCAGTGTCCCCCGAACAGAAGCAAGCATTCTGTGTTTTAATAAGGAAAAGTGGGCTGTACTGTATATATGTATGTAAAAGAAAAAATGTGTAGCAATGTAATATTCATTCTTCATCTCACTCTGAATACTTTTAACATTTTATCCTTTGGATGAATTATAGATATTTTAAAAGCCAAAGACAAGGGGGAGTGACCCCTCTGGACTCCTGCTGTTCATCGTACTATTGAAAGATGATGATGAAGATGAACACAAATTGGGTACACCTGATCTATAGGATATGTTCAGAAGCTTTCTCTGCACGTCTGTCACTGTTATGTTTAAATGAGCAACCATAAAAGTTTTACTGTGATGTCTCTAGTGTAATTGCTGTCAGGCTTAAAGTGCCTGCTGTAGGTTTACATGGTGTGTAATAAATATAACGTGCGTCTCCTTTACTTCTTATGTCGTATATTTTGTATCTATACATATGCTGTGTAGTTTGCAAGGAGAACGTTTTTAAAATACAATTGATGGTATGATAGGCCTTGTCTCTCAGATGTTTCATCTTCTGAGACAATAAGTCAATTTTGGTTTTAAAAAAAATGTTGCAGTCACACACATTAAAGGGAAATCAGCAAGGTAATAAAGAAAGGTCAAATAACAACAAAAATGTTCATTTGTGCCCCAAGTGGTGTCAGATCGGGGTGGACAGTGAAAGAGATCTCAAACCACGAGACCTAAAGCCAAGTCTGAGGAGTGCAGCGACTGCGTATCATGGAGCTGACATTGTTTGTCTTTTGTCTCTGCAGGGTCCTGATCTGCACCCATTCCAACAGTGCGGCTGACCTTTACATTAAGGACTACCTTCATCCTTATGTTGAAGCAGGCAATCCACATGCCAGACCTCTCAGGTATTGAAAGCACACTTGCTAATCGAGGATGTGATTGCTAAGAGCAGAAACATGCTTTTTGTACTTTGTGTATGTGTGCATACTGTGCGCACACTTGAAATATGCAGTAGTTCCCTAAATGAGATGTTATACTTAAAAAGGTATACTTCAGGGTTCATAAAGTTCAATCTTGTCACTATGGATCTACAGCGAACCACTTTCCAACACCTTAGTGGCATAAAGATCCCAAACTTGCTCCCTATTGACCAAAAATTAAAGCCACCACATCCTTTTAAAATACTCATCACTTGTAGCACATTGATGCCTTAAAGGAGTCGTAGTTATTTATCTCATACTGTAAATGTGAAAAGGATATCCTGCTTCTTAAACAGCTGTTACATTAACTCCAATTCAATTCATCTCTGTCAACTGAGACAATCTCAGCTGGAGAGAGACACTCACTCATCTATACATCAACTGAATTGCCATTATTGGGAAGCCTGCAGTCAGAATAATCCACCCATATTATACAGAGATTGCTGAGTGCTTGGGCTGTTTTTGCCCCAAAGGAGTGACAGGCAGACATTTGCTGGCTTTGAAGACGTGACCTCCACAACTCTCCTGCTTTTAGAACTCCACCTAGAGGCAACGAACACACATTTGACATCTTCCTTAAGCTGCATCAGTGACTCCTAATCACGTTTCAGCAACCTTAGAGGTCTCAAAGGACAACGTCTGCCTTGACCAACCAGGGTCTAACATGGCAGCCATGTGTTGCAGTGTATAGAGACACACACACACACACAAGCCTGAGGACCATATGGGCAATCAAATGACTTGTTTCACATGGGCGAGCAGTCTGATTTCAATGGATTACAATGTGAATTCCTCCATAATCACGGCAGAAGCCTCCTCTGTTAGCTCTTGATGCCCCCTTTGGAATTAGTGGGCTCAGTCAAGAATAAAGATCCTGTTTGAATATTTAAGGTCTTAATGTGGACGGAACTGACCAGCACCCCAAAGAGGAGATCTCTAACGGCTTTCCTCTCTGACAGTTGACAGTTTGTTGCAGATTTGAGGTGTACACCAAGTGTCATAAACATCCAAACATATTTTAACTCTTCATTCCTTAAAGGAATGAGAATCCACCTCAGAAAAAAATGTTTAATTATTCATTATAAAATTTTTATGATACTCTTAGAGCATTTCATGTTTTTCTCTCCTAGTCAGTCAAGTTTAATAGTTCAATAATTTGTATCAACTGAAACATAAGTGTATAAAAGACGTTTGTACAGGAATATTAGAATCGGTTTTATTGACATGGTTTTCATATATGAAGAATTTAATTGATATATTTCTTGCATAACAACAACCAAAACAGGAAAAGCTACAATACAGAAGCATAAATTACATTGATAAAATACAATAAAATTTGAAAATTTGAAAAAATATCAAATACAGACAGAAAATGTTATTTCAATGAAATGAGAGATATCATAAATATTAATGTTGTTTCAGTATTCACTTGAGAGTCACATCTGATTATCAGTGTTGTTCCTGTAATTGTAAAGTGAGTAAGGTCAGACAAAGTGGAAGTAGAAGCAGAGAAAGCAGGTTTAGTGAGCACATCAAACAAGTTGGTTTTACACTTGTTCACACAGTAACCTCATGAATAAATGACTCCAACAACATAAGTGAATCCAAACCAGTATCTGCTGTTCATTTCATTCACAGGGCAGATTTATGAACCCAAACAAGACATGACGTAATTGAGACGCATTCTATCGTACATCTCTCTCACTGTGTTTCTCCTTTCGCCTCTCTCCAGGGTATACTTCAGGAACCGCTGGGTGAAGACGGTTCACCCAGTGGTCCAGCAGTACTGTCTCATCTCCAGCACACAGATCACTTTCCAGATGCCCACAAGGGAGGACATCCTCAGGCACCGCGTGGTGGTGGTCACCCTCAGCACCTCCCAATACCTCTGCCAGCTTGACTTGGAGCCGGGTGAGTCACATGAAAAGATATTTATCCCTCTCAGGTGCATAAAGGCCTGCCTAATGATGGTTGCAGTGGACAGCCGCTGCCCTCAGCAGCTTTCATTTTCTTGGCCAGTTCAACTTGGAACCTGATAATGCATGGTTTAGGCATGGCAGGGTTTTCCAGGTGCAGATGGATTAAACATTTTACAGCAGATGGTTATTGAAAACCCCATTTGAATTGTTCAAAGGACATTTGAAGAATGAGCACAGGCTAACAAAGCCTGTCAAAAGACCCATTCTTAGTCCAACATGGATACAGAAGACACCAGCGATGACAACTCTCATGCTGTGTCAAGAGGCGTTTCATTCACTTTCATTTACGGTGGAAATGGTGCCAACAAATGTGAATAGTGTTTATTATAGATGCCTGATGTTGCACTCCAATACGCAAAACTTTATAATTTTTCTCAATATGAATAGATACATTTCCACGCAAGGTTTTCAAACGGTAATAACAATAGGCAGATGAAGCTCAGAGCATTCAGTGTTCTGTTCAGCGGTCATCCCCAGTGACTCTCGTATCCTGTGTTGGCAGGAACTCACCATTTAGAGAGGGATGGAACTCATTTAAGTTGTGTAAAAGACATGCAAAACAAACCAGTTTGTCATTGCAGGCTAATAACCAACTCTAATGTGTCAGCAGAGGGGGCTTTGTCTGTTGCTTGGGAACACCATCTGCCTGTTTCTAATGTATTTTACATCATTAGCCCTCCTCCCCACGTCTCATCTCTCTAACTCTCCTGGTGTTCGATGGTGATGAAAATCGCTGGAAAACGAGGCAATTGGGAGCCAGCGAGTCTACTAAGTAGCAATAACAAATCTCCCACCCCAAACATGCAGATGCCCCCCAAAAATGGCTAAGCCCTTGAAAATAACATTCAGATGTTTGTTTGTTTTTTTTCCTCTTTGATTATGGACTAGACAGGTCGATATGTATTCCGCCTTCCTTCCAATTTTAGGAAGAAGACCTGTAAAAATTATTTTCGGCTTGGGTTTGCATCCTCCTAAATGTTAAACACGTGTTGGTGGATGTTGGTGGACTACCTACAGGTGTCTCCTCAGACGTCTTAAACTATCTTTGCCCCTGAAAATGAATAACTTTACTACAACTATAGCTTTATTACAAGAACAGCGTCCATTCATACTTCTGCTGGCGGTAAGGCAAGAGCACCTTTTTTTTTAAGATTTTTTTTTTGTGCGGTAACAAACTGCTGTTCAGGATGAACTGCAACCCTATATTTGAACAGTCTTAGGACCATTATACAATTAACCATAATGGATGTCACATTTGATTATTATTTCTTCACGGAAATTAAATTAATTAGATTATCCGCTTGAGAAACAAGATATTGTAAATGATCCAATTAAAGTATAGGAAAGATGTGCTCGGGCTGAGGTCAATATTGATCTGTCTGGAGGCTACCAGATCTTGCAGCCTGGTGATAAAGGTTCGAGACTGTAGCTCATACTGTAGTCAGTAAGGGAGTGTTGTTATCTGAAATTAAGTTCTGCATGGTGTGGGGCACCAGGCCACATCCAAGAAAAATGTTTGAAAGCTCACAGCAGGGTCAGGCAATTGTTTTGTGTAAATTTGACAGTCTAACAAAGCTTTCAAACCCGATCTTTACAAAGCTGGTTTTATGACATAGAGTTATCTGCATAGACCCTTTCATGCTCAAAGACTCTCTTACAGTGTGACAAGGGTAGAGGGAAGCTGCGAAAGGGAGAATGTGAGAGACTGAGTGTGTGAGGTGAGCTGCCATTTCTTTTTAAATGGCTCCCCAAATCACTTCTGTGACACTGTACCTCCAATTTCTTCCAGCTCTGCCTGTTATCCCTCCCTCTTTCTTTTTTTTCTTTTTCTTTTTTCTTTTTTTTACCACTGTTGTTGCCCAATTCAAACACCATTTTCAGCCCAGTGACAAACAACGGCGACAGAAATGTAATTTGGACCTCTGCTTTGGTCCACAAACTGCCAACTCTGCCCCACGTGAAACATTAAGCACCATGTTCTTCCATGCCTGCCTCTCTGTCTGCTTTGTGCTCATAAAGACCATCTCCTCCTCCCTCTTGCCGTCCTCCTTATCTCTACCTCCTTGCCTGGGGAAACAGTCCCATTTGTAATGATCCATGTACGTCATTTGTGAGCGTTATTTCACCTTTACGTATTCATGTGGATTGAAGTAAAAGAGCAAATAGGCAGGAGGCAGTAAGGCTACACTTTATAGCAGGGGTCAACACAAGTGCCTGACCTCAATAATTAACTATGTGATATATGAGGTAGCACATCCACATGGCTTCAAGTCACTTTAGCTTTCTTGAGCGAGAAATATTCTGTGCAGTGATGGAAAAAAAAAGAGGAAAAAATAAGAAGCTCAAAGAGGCTGTAACAGCTCTGTGTGAGATGATGCTCCCACTTACATTTCATTGCTCTCAACACCATGAAACACTGCATCTTGGATGTTCATTCATCCTGCGTATAAAATGTTCAGAGATTACTCAAGTGCATGATTTTAAGTACATTCCTATTATCAAGAGACTACTCGCGTATATAAGCTTATGCGTATTACACACCGCCTTGTGACCTCTGTAAAGTGTCTTTACCATCTCACAAATCATTTTGTTAGAAGAGAAAATAAGATAATGGAAACAGTGTTTTCCATATTTAGTCTGGTCTAAGTACGGACACGTTTTCTGCACATCTCCTTTGAGTACACATTTGTTTGGTACAACACTTTTATTCTCTCTGAAGGGATGTTTCTCACTCCATAAGCTCTAATAGATAAACCTGTTTAAATACATGCTCTAAGTATGTCTGTGGAAACATGGGTTATTGTAACAGTGTATGCCTCTTTTTTTTTTTTTGTCATTGCCACAGTGGGGGAAGAGCGCTAGCATATCCTTCAATGAGGTGCACACACAGTTCAGAGAGAGCACTGGTTTGAGGCTTTATTGTTGGGGGAGGGTGGGGAGGGATCAATACATTTTGCAGGCACGCGTTTTGTTCAAAGGCGAGATACTAAGGAGGAAATATTGCCTCGAATCAAGCTGCTCCACCTCTTTTTCTTCTTTTCCCAGCCCATGTTTCTGTTGTTTGTTTACTTTTTGACAGTCGCTGATTTTATTTTGTTGTTTTTCAACCGTCACTTTTCATATCTGCATATGCCTTCCTGTGGAAATGGTGTCCGGGCTTCAGAGGCTGGTGTGCTGGTTGTTATTCAGCCTCGCTCTTCCCCGCTCCCTGCTCCAGCGCTCATTTGCCATGCCGTTTCATCCCCTCCCCTCATACTGCTGAGCGCCGTTTGAGCTTTTTAAATCAGGGTTAGGCTACTGTTCAGTCCCTTTCAGAACGTCCACAAAACCCTGCCTTTGGCTTGCAGGGGCGGCTGAAAGAAGAAGGATAAAGTGACTCAGAGGATGGCACATTAGTGACAGAGGGTTTTAATACTGCAGCTGAACACAATTATTGTTCATTAATGTGCTCATGGTGAAAAAAAACAACAACAAAAAAAACATCTCTGCATTGCTAAGAATCACCTGATTCAACCAAGTTCACTGAGCTTTGACTGGTTTTACTCATGTTGACACTCACACTCCACAGAGCCACGCTGTATGAATTTCTAAAGGATACATTTCAAAACCACATTTGCTGCACAAGTTACATCTAAACAGTATTTTGACAAATGACGTGTGAGGTTCCTCCTGTAGTCTCAAACACTGTGAGCTGTAATGAAGTGACACAAGGAGACACTTGTGGGTCCACGATTAATAGTTAATGTTGTCACGTCTGTTGGAAAAAGAGCCACTGATTTCAAGTACCATTAGAAATTGTAGAGTCATTAAAGAAACTCTATATATGGGCTGTGGATAACTATAAGTTACAGCTGTGGGTGCTGGTTCAGCTTCTTTCTCTGTGTGTTTTTTCCCCCAGGATCCATTTATGTAACTTCTTGGACTTTTTTTTTAACTTATGCAGATTCTCAAGTGTGAGACAAGTGTGCATTTTGTGTGCACATGTATACTTACTGCCACTTGATGTTGGTATCCTATCTGTTTTAACAGGGTTGTTCACTCACATCCTTTTGGATGAAGCAGCCCAGGCCATGGAGTGTGAAACCATCATGCCTTTTGCTCTAGCTAGTAAGACCACCCGCATCGTGCTGGCTGGAGACCACATGCAGGTAAGTCCAGAGAGTCAACACGGACACTTACAAAATGTCTAATTCTATTCGATTTTGACTTTGTTGAAGCTTCAAGGTTCTCCAGTGTTGAAAAAAAACACGTTACTGCGTATTATATGGTCTTCTGAAAACTTTTCTGTATATGCAATAATAAATTACAACATCACAAACGGGGGTGGGGGGGGGTGTAGAACAGCTGCAGATAGTAAGTGCGACATCAAGTAAAGGTGTTAACTCCACTTGCACTTTGCTGTGGATTAGATATCACTCTTGCAGATTCAAAAGAACAGACAGCGCTGTACTTTTCCATAAAACTTGACAATGCTTCACTGCTCATGTGGAGGTTAAACAATATCCTCCTAACCCTTTGCTACAATAATAAGGTTATAACTATTATTAAATGTCATGACCACCATAGAGCAGCTTTGTTCCTTGGTCTGCATTTATTCTGTATATCTACTGAACATGTCCGTGTGTCAATACATGTACATTTTGTCCCTTTCTTTTATAGTATAAATGATCTGTATGCAGTGCTTAGCTAACTGTAATGTAGATGAAAAGACTTTAAAAAAAACACCAGACAGCAGCCACTGTAGAGCAGTGGACACCTGTGTATCCATCTTTCTCTTTCTCAATCACTTGTCTCAGGCTTTTCTCTTTTCCAGCCCTTTTTCCCATCCTATATAACAGCCTAGTCACTCCAGCGAACTCCTCACTCGTCTGCTCTCACCGCAACAGCTTACCTCCTCCATTCAGCAGTTGGAAGAGCCAGCTGAATAGTCAATGAAGGCTGAGGCCTCTATTGATTATTTGCTTTCTTATCGACTTCATTGGGCCTCATTAAAGCTAGCTGGCCCTCTCTCACTGTCAGGCCTAAATTAAGATTCAAATTAAAGATAAATTGCTGTCTTGTGCATGGTCTGAAGGGAAAAGGTGAATGAGTTTGTGTGGGTGTGTGCGGTTTCACAAACGCGTAAACTCATTTGAATCAAAGCGCATCAGGATGAAAGCAGTCTCAAATCTTGCTCTCTGCTGTCTGACCAGAGAAAAATACACACCGAAATTGTTTACGCTGTTTCAGGTAGTGGAGGAGTTACTGATTTATGCTTTATTTATTCACTTTACATGTTTTGCTGACAAGGTAAGTGGAATCAAATACTCCCTGCGGTTTAGGTATCAAATAAGCGAATGCTGTTCTACTTTGGTCTGCCAGCAGTGCCATATTGGAGCGGATCTGTAACTAAGACCGGCTACTGCAATCTATATACAAAATTTGATTTAGCAAGTTCTCAAACTGTTGTCAAATCACGAGACGTAAACTCCATCGCAATCACTGTGACTCAAGGTCTGTTTGTTTAATGGCAGACGCATCAGATGGACGAGCTTGCATGTCACAATGGGAGAAACAAGTCACTCATCTGAGTGTTTTTTCAAAACAGGAATATTGTTCAAAGTAGTTAAAGAAATTGGCCAGGCAAAAAATGCTACCAGGCCAAATTGGTATTTAGAGTATTTACAGTAGTAACCTATCTAAGTATTAGTACTTTTCAATAACATTGTGCCAGGAGCTGTGGAACCAGGGAAACCAATCTCAACCCAATCAAACTAAGAAGTCACTTCTGTGTATTCCTGTCAACATTTGATCCAAATAACTGTAAACATTAGCCTAATTAGACTGTGGCACATTAATTAAAGAAGTGTCGTATTCTACAGTCCTGTCAAAGCAGCTGACATGCCTGGGAAATTTAGTTGAATTAACCTTGCTTCCCATCTCCTTCCCCCGTCTCTCTCTCTCTCTTTCCATCACTCTCTCTCAATTTACAGCTCAGTCCATTTGTGTACAGCGAGTTTGCGCGGGAGCGCAACCTGCATGTGTCACTGCTGGACCGGCTGTATGAGCACTACCCCCCTGAGTACCCCTGTCGCATCCTACTGTGCGAGAACTACCGCTCACACGAAGCTATCATCAAGTAGGTGTGAGCCCTCAACACACCGCCTTGTGTCGAAGCCGTGGGAGGAGAGGCTGAAAAAGTTGGAGGGATGATGAGACAGGCATTCTAAGTGGGGTGGGTGGGAGTGAAGGGTCAGGAGGAAAAAGGGAAATTAAGGTGAAGAATGGTCAGACTTGGGTTGTCCAGAGAGGAAAGTGGAGTCAATGACGCAGCGTCTGTGCTGACAATAGCTCTCTGCAGATACAACACAAGGGGCTGCGTGGGTTTAGGTGTACCACTACAGGTGCTGGTGAGAAGATGAAATGTTTATGAGAAACTTCACTTTTAATGCTTAGCACACACAAAGGAAGCTTCCCACTCTTAAGGTTTTTCACAGTAACCCCCGTATTGATAGTCATGAGGAACGGTACTTTAGCATAGTTCTGCATCATTTTGTGTTTCCTTTTTCAAGAAGGTAAAGTTTCCCCGAGAACATCTGACTAGTCAGTGCAGTGTGTTGACGGGTCTTGATAGAAGAGGGAAAAACACAACCACTTAAACCTTAAGCAACACATGGATGTTTTGAGTTGTGATAACTTGTTAATCATTCTGACATTAAACATGTTTGTGTTTTCATTCATTTCATTCATCATTATCACTAATGTATCATAAATGTCCTTGCACAAAAGTACCATGCTCTCATGTTGCCCTTTTTTGCTTCTGATTCCTTGTCTCTGTCTCTTTCTTGTCTCTTCTTACAACAGCTACACATCAGAATTATTCTATGATGGGAAGTTAATGGCAAGTGGGAAGCAGCCATCTCACAAGGACTTCTACCCGCTGACCTTCTTCACCGCCAGAGGAGAAGATGTCCAGGAGAAGAACAGCACTGCCTACTACAACAACGCTGAGGTAACCGCAAATTTACACAATGCTGTTTTTTTTTGCTTGAGTTAAATTAAGACAAACACCCGAGTGTTTTGATGACAAACAAAAGAGACAAAAGAAAACACTGGCTGGTTGTTATGGTGGTTTGAATTATTGAGAATGTATGAGATTTGTTACAGAGTTAAATAATTATAGATGATTGTACAGTAGAAGTTATACTGTATATCTCTGTTTATGGGTTGTTTGGTGTCACGCTGGATGATTTTTGCATGTAAATAAGCAAGTCATACAAATCAGGAGATCTCCCCATGCTTGAAAGCAAATGTTAAATATTAATATGAATGAATAAATAAAAAAGTTGATGAGAAATTTAATTACATCATCATAAACTAGCATGTGTTGTTTTAATAAAGCATTTCTCATCCAAGCACCATGGATAATGATTATTTATGAATTGTTTAAAAATCCAGGTCAGTCCACTGTGGTAATTTACTACTAATTTGCAAAATACATGTTTTGCATATAGAACTAAACAGTACAACATGGCTCTGCTCCCTCTCTGTGGCCAACTGATCTTAAAGCACAATCAGAGTGACATTTATCATGAGCTGCTCCCACATATTGGTTCAGTTTATTTAATTAATTGACGGTGACATATGCACCATGTCTAATCAGAGAAAGCGAAAGCTTTGCTCCTCGGACAACTGAGGAAATGAGCATTAGGAGACTGTCCAAATTCTGTTTGTAGAATATTAAACAACTAAGACGAACACATGGCTGGTAATAATGTCGTTCGTCATCATCATCGCACTGAAAAGTACAGTACAGCCGTGTGAGCTATTTACACCTCCTGTTTCTAACACGTTGAGTAGTTTATATATGATTTTTTCCCCCCCAGTTTAATCCACCTGAGAACATGCTGTCATCTACAGGCTGCTTTGTAGATTGTCTCCATTCCTCTTTTTCTGAGTTTGTATAGGTGTGTAATGCACCACTCTGACAAAGTGACAGCTGAGCTGAGCTCTGATAATGCCAGTATTGGCGAACTAAAATGATGATAATAGGACAGATTAAAAATTACGGCAGTTGTATAATCCAGGTTTCACCTCCACTGCAGCAACTGTGTAACTAATGATAAAAGAATTAAATTATGTAACAGAAAACACAGGTAGCTACATTTGATTAATATTGTGGCGAAAGAATTTTGATATTGGCCTTGAATCAATTCAACTTTAAAGTAAGAGTCCAGTTAAATAATTCTGTGATGTGATTATAATGAAATATACCACATGATTTATCAAATAATTTATCATTAAATGGAGTTTTGTTGACTCAAATCTGGTGGAAGAATGATTATCCAGAACTGATTTGCGATGTACATTTCCCCTCATCACTGTAAATTGAAACACCCACTGTCTTAATGATCATGACAATGATAACTGAAGATGAAAGCCATAAACATAATAAGGAACCCGTCCAAGAGCTGCATTTGACACCCATGAGGCATGATTCACCGACAGTCTGGATCCTCTGTAGGCTCGCTCGGTTGTGGTCACTGGCTGCGTCTGACCCCTGACCCTCTGCAGACACATTTCAGCCAGTTCAGCTGTGGGCGCATCTGGATTTTGCCCCCAAACTGTCAACAGTGCCAAAAGAATTCCCTCCCCCGTCTTTCACACAGCTCCCATGTCAGACCATTAACATCATTATCATAATCTTCTGTAATCAAAATGAATTGAAGAAAGCGTGTCCGTTTGTTTGTCTCGTGCAAGTGTCTTTGATGGGATTAGCTTCAAGTAGAAGACAATATTTCCATGACAGTTCAAAGCCACCGGCAGTACATGAATTGAAAAGCTGCTCGTAAAATTAAACAAATAGACCAAAAATACAACTGGGATTCCAAATATAATGAACATCTAGGCTGATTTTAATACTTGTGCTAACATGACACTCAGAAGTGAGGCTATGTATATATATATGTATCACTTAAAGGACCAACATGAAATTAAGTGATACCTTCTCAGATTATGTCACATTTGTCCCAAAGTAGAGGTTAATTCATCATTTTTTTAAGACCGTGTACTATAGTTGTTAAATTTTATAACACTGGACAGAAAATCAGAGTCACCTGTGTGGTGAAAATCAGTATCAGTTCAAGTCTTAAAGGTATTGAAAGTGTCTTTAGAGGTCTCAGTTAGTGGTGTTGATGTGAACAGAGCATGTATCTGAGCCCTGTGTCACCACTTCCTCAGGTATTTGAGATCGTGGAGCGGGTGGAGGAGTTGCGCAAGAAGTGGCCAGTGGCCTGGGGCAAGCTGGATGACAGCAGCATTGGGGTGGTGTCACCGTACGCTGACCAGGTGTTCCGCATTCGTGCCGAGCTCCGAAAGAAGAGAATGCATGAGGTCAGCGTGGAAAGAGTTCTCAATGTCCAAGGTGAGAAAAACAGCAAAACTAGTGCTACAGTAAAGTAGGAGTCATTTATTGTAAAATGACTTTCAGTTATATTTGCCACTCAGAACAGAGTATTTGACTTGCCTCAGTCACTGTTCCCGGAGAGACTCAAATACACAGCAGTTACAGATAAATCCAAACATTTTTAAGTCTCAATCATATTGTCCACGGAACCAAATGGTGCTTAAAATGAGAGCTACATCACCTTAAAGACAAATCCCCCACTGCAGCAATCAGTGTTTATATTGCCCTTCATGTCATCGAGGCCCGGTGTTCGTAGAAAAGGGTTTCTTCCTTCGGTCTCTGCCTCAGCCTCACGCAGTTCCCACTTCTATCGCAACCAGCTGCTTTCCACAGGTCGTTAACCTCATCATTAATCACACATGCTTAAACACACACACACACACACACACACACCACACAAGCAAACTACTCTGGTTAGTGGTTATAACAGAACACGCACATAGACAATGTTTGTTTATGTGCCCTGTCTACAGCCTCTGGAGTCATAATCAGATGAAATTATTACATGGCCTGATCATTTATATTTAGTAGATTCTAGAAATTAGCTAACCCCTTTATTTGTGGCAACTCTGTACACAGTACAACACAATAAGCTCAGCTTAGTAAGTTAGTTTAGTTTTCATTCATTGCCGTTTTGCTGATTATTTCTTATTAAAGTTAAAAGCTTATATTAAAGCTTAAGATTGTCTTTTTGGCATCTTCTTATAATATGCTTTACTCAACCAGCACTTCTCGGGGTGGTTAACTTGTTCATTATCACAAAATGTTTGCAGGTAAACAGTTCCGGGTGCTCTTCCTCAGCACGGTGCGGACGCGGCACACCTGCAAGCACAAGCAGACGGCCATCAAACGTAAAGAGCAGCTAGTTGAGGACTCAACAGAAGACCTTGACTATGGATTCCTCTCCAACTACAAGCTACTCAACACGGCCATCACCAGAGCCCAGTCACTGGTTGCAGTTGTGGGAGACCCAATAGCATTGTGCTCTGTTGGCCGCTGCAGGTAAATACAGGCACTTTGACCTTGAGACCTTTTGTTATTTGTACTTTTATTGTTTTGTGTCCTGTGATGTCTTACCAAATCAGTTAATAAAGTTTTGACCAGTTGGTTCAAGTTAGATGCGAACACCTCTGTATTTAGCCACAAGGGGAAACGTCATTGGCTGCCTACCGTTACCTGGACTTTGAATCTCTTTAACTCATTCATACCCTGCCTTCCATCTCCATAGCAACTGTTGTTTTTGCCGGCACTCGTTGTGCTAACATGTCAGGTCTTTTGCTGTTGTGGTTGTTTTGCAAATGTCAGCCTGCAGAGATTGAGCAATAAAAGCGATATGTTCAAAATGGATGCGCTGTTTGACGATGAGCCTCCTCACCGCTCTGCACAGGAATACAAGATGAGGGTCAGTGAAGCAGCTGCTGTTCAGATAGGAGAAATTTATGTGAGGGAGTTTGTAACCAGCTGGTCAAATAAACATTTCTGTGTTGTGAATCAGTTTTTACAAAACTCATGTTCATGTGACAGCAAATGTCCTGAATAGTTTACTGTTCAAAGGAGCTGTACCTCCACATGTAATGATGTTTTACAACATAAAATAATGGCATTTTATCATTCCAATGATAAGGATTAACATTTTAGCACTTTAATGTTGTGGGTTTTCCACACACTCTTGTATAACTACTCCTGTATGAGGAGCAATATAACTTGGAGAAAAAATATGAAAAAATTCCTTTTCATGAGTCTCAATGAAAATTTAGGAATAGTGTTATTTCTTTGTTTTCATGATGTCAAAGCTGACAGCCTATTTGTAGACAGTCTACTGAGAGATTATTGTTATGTTCTATGTTCTTTTCATTCTTGCTGCTCCTGTTTTGCCCCCTAGCTTTAGTTTGCTTTCCCTTTTTAGTGTGTTCACTCTCTTTTACTGATTTCCTCATTTTCCCTCTCCTCTTTACACCTGCTTTACTTTTTCCACATTTGTTTTTAACAGGTTTGATCTTTGATATTCAGCCCCCCCCAGGAGTGATTTGTTTCACTGCCAGCAGGAAGAAAATCAACAAGATGATCCACAAAATACTCAGTCCAAACAAGGAGAGATAAAAGTAAAACTTCTCTCTGTCTGTCGTTTCCTCTTTTTGTCCCTTTCCAGAAAATTCTGGGAGCACTTTGTCTCCATCTGCCACGAAAACTCGAGCCTACATGGCATCACCTTTGAGCAAATCAAGGCTCAGCTGGAGGCCCTGGAGCTCAAGAAGACCTATGTCCTGAACCCACTGGCCCCAGAGTTCATCCCCCGCGCCCTCAGGCCCCTGCAAGGCCACCACTCCTCTTCCCAGGCCCTCCATCCCCACCATCATCCACATCCTCAGCACACACAGCCTGCCTCCAACAAGCAGGGTCCACAGCAGCAGCAACAGCAGCAGCAGCAGCAGCAGTCACCCCCTAAAGTAAGTTGGCTCTAATAAAGGAGGGAGCAGGGGCATTTTCATTAAGGCCATTCAAAATCCTGACACTAAACTGTAGAAATGAGGAGGAAAATGACATTACTGGATATGTGTCTGCTATTTTCCTGCAATATCGAGAATAACAATTTAGTGTTTGCGTGTGTAGGGAGAAGAAAGGGAGCAGAAAGACACTGGGAGACAATAATGAAAGAAATACAAGAGGGTAGAGGATGTTTAGAAAGGCTCAGGGTTTTCTTTCTTAATGTAAAATGTTAGGTAACCATTTATTAGCTTGCAGAAATAGTAAACAAATTATCAGGAATAAATCGAGTGCTCCTTGTTTTTAGAAAGGAAAATTTTCTAAAAAGCTTTGCACATTTTAGGCACAAAGCATATATCTATTAAAACTTCTCTAGTTTTGCACCACAGGAAATTACTTTATGGCCATTCATTTCATCTCCAGAAAAACAACTCGGAAAGGAAATTAGCGTCTCAGGTTGAAGCGGAAGGATGTGTGTGGTGTGATTGTTTAGCTCGGGTTGGAATGCATTTGTGTATCTGCCTGTCCTCTCTGCCTGCCCCGAGGTAAAGGTTAATGAAATCACCACAGCTGCCAACCTGCTGCCATCACCCACTGGGCCTAATGAGCCGCAGCTCCGCAGCATCAGCCGGCTTTAGAGGCGCACACATGGTTTCCCTCTCTCTCTCTCTCTCTCTCTCTCTCTCACACACCCTCTCTCTTCCCCTCTGTTGCTTTCCACAGTTGTACGACGTAGCGCACAACCGCACAGCACAGGCAGACGTGGCGCTACCAGTATGCGCTACGTAATAAATTGCTCCCTTCAGCACATACAGCATGTTGCTAATTTAAAGGTCAGATCATTCTCAGCACCTCTGTGCGTTGTTGCTGCAGTCACGGTGGTATTCAGCCAAAATGATATCTCACAAATGTCATTTAATAATACACTATTTCCTAAAAAGTGTCTCACCAAAGCCTTTGGTTGAACCTGTTGTCAGGTTGAATGTACAACTCTTAT
>JBAJHX010000051.1:9943162-9961624 GCA_037176925.1 Amniataba percoides
GGGTTAGGAGTGTGTTCTTTCGAGCTCAAAAAAAGTTTGAAGGGGATTTGGTTACAAAGTTTTAGCCGTGTTATCTTTTTTTTTTTTTTTTTTTTTTTTTTTTTTTTAAGGCTTAATTTCTGTCCTGTCAGGAATCTTTGTTTCCAAAAATCATTTTGAACCGATGAAGCTAAGGGTCTTTACTCCCACAATGAAGAAGGATTTTAAAATGGTTTCACCACCTGATCTTGCACCGTATGTCATCTAACAAATTCTTTTCTGGAAAACATCCTGTTGCCTTTTTACAGAAAACAAAGCGAAACCAACTTGCGTGTGTGATTGTGCGAGTGTGCGTGCGTGTGTGTTTGTGTGTGTGTGTGTGTGGCACATGGAAAGGGAGCAACCTTTTGCCCAGCCAGTAGAGAGCACTGTGTTCAGCCTTCTATAAACACCACATCGCTTCCTGTTATCTGTTTGCTCTCCTCTGTTCTTCCCTCGCTGCAGTGAATCAATGGCACACCTGTTCTCCCAGCCTCCCAGTCCCATTGGTTCCTCTCTCGTGGGTACAAAATAATGAATAGATCTGTTTTACTCTTCTTCATTTCAATTGGTGGTGGTTATAATAAAGGATTTAGACTGTGTTTCAAAGGTTTATTTTCTTTTTTATTTGTTTCTCTATTAAAGTGTTTTTATTGAAACTGAGCGAGTTCTGTCTAATTTTTGTTTGTTTGTTTCTTCTTCTTTTTTTTTTTTCAGCTGTGCTATAGAGGAGTCTCTGTCTGGATTGTATCCGTCAGCTGTGTCACTCTCCAAAAGGTTTATTAGGGGCAGGATTTTGCCATAGTTTGGCGTGGCAACTGTCATCACCTCGAGAGACTGTGGAAAGGAAGACGAGATGCATGTGGCCTCAGCCAGTTAAAGGGTTCCTCTGTGGAAGGCCGAGCTTATGGAAAAAGAAGGGAAAGGCACACAGTTGTACTAGGAAGGTAAAAATCACTGGCAGCAAGCTGTATGAGCTTATGTATATTAAATATTTGAATGGAAGAGTCTCAGTTTGTGAGTGTGAAAGTATCGAGATGGTGTAAAATGAAGATACGGGTTTGTATATGTAGTCCAATGGAGGAGAGTCAGTGATGGACAAATATATAGAGAGAGAGAAAGATAGAAGGAAAGGGGTCTGCACAGGACTAGTACATTCATCTCCATCTAGCAGAACCTAATGGGAGAGACAAACGCAGCACGCAGAGCCAGAAGGCCGTCACACCTTTCATCAGCGTCACAAAGTGATCTCAGACTTTTTTTGTTTTTCTAAAGCTTATCAAGATTTAATTTCCATTACAAAGTCGTAGCAGATAACAAACACACACATCGAAGCTTACTGCATCCATAAATGAGTCGCCATGCAAGATAAAAAATAAATACACATGCCGTATTCAATGAAAAAGATAAAAACATGAAAGACAAAAGATATAGAAATTCACGTCAGCAGTTGCCACCACTATAAGAAATCTTTTTTTTTCCTTTTCATTAAATATCACACATCTCACAAAGGTAACATTCAAATGATTGTTATAGTCAAGTCAAAAGAAACGTAATTAAGATTAAACTATATATATGGACTTTTGCCTCAATAAATGAATGATTTCAATTCTCACAAATAGCTGCAGGTTTTACACAAAAAGTTAAAATACATTAACCTCTGAAGTGCTCACCAATATATTGACGGGGTAGCAACTGTTTCATACAGTATGAGATGCCTCAGTGCGTATCAGAACACCCACAGCTACAGTACAACTTCAAAAATCACATGAGGATGTGTCAGTCAGTCAGCGTGATATTTTACAGCAATTAGTAATTAGGTGTACTATGACTTTTCCCTCATTTGTAGTTCTTTCTGTCTTGATTGCATGTAAATGAGCTTTGCACTATCTCACCTTCTTTTTCCCACATGTTGTCTGTGTTGTGCTCTACCCAGCAGTGGAAGTGAAAGTTAGTAAGCACATTTACCCGAGCACTATTTTGAGGTACTTCACCTGTTTCAGCTATTTTATACATATTACTCCACTATATTCATTTAATACCTTTAGCTGCTGTTACTTTGCATATTCAAATGAAAAATAATCAAAAATAATTATCAACAAATACACAACAATGTAAACCTATCAATTATAATAAAATAAAGACTGTCCATCCTTATCTACCCAGTATTATATGTGGTACTTCACCTTTACCAGCTGAAACATTGTCATAGTCATGCTTCAGTAACTATAATTGAATAATTTATCATTTTGTAATCATTTTCCATAATAATAATAATAATAAAAGTACACTTTTGAAGGTATATATAGTATATATAGTGTGTATAGTATATATAGTCTATGTATAGTGTATAGTATAGTATAGTACAGTATAGTATAGTATAGTATACACTGTCAGTTGCATTGCAGCTTGCAACTGGATAATATAACTGTGATATATTTTCTTCTTGTGTTGTGGCTGCATGGCAGGGCTGGCTAATGGCAGTCCGTTCTCAAACAAAGCAGCATGTCACTTATTACAGCTGACACAAAGGTCAGTGATAGCCGAGCTGAGACCGACTTTTGGCACGTCCTTCACATGAGGAGAACGGTTGGCAAGCGCTGACCACGAACTCGTGAGGGCTTTATTGTACATTTATCTGTATATTTGCTCTTCTGAAGAGAAAATGCAGAAACACGGGCGGATGTTTCAAATGGGTCACGATGACGCATGAAAACGAACAGAGAATTTTTTGTATCAGTTCGGTTTGGAGGCTGTCAACATAAAGTAAGAGGCCTTGTATGTGCACCTGCTAGAACTGAACCTTTTCCAGCATGATCAGCACTGCAGACTGTGTGGGTGTTTAGCATTCAGTCTGACACACACACACACACACAGATACACACACACACAAACCTGCTCTGTGCTACTGATTTTCTTGAAATCAGTCATTTATTCATGAAGTTCTTCTTCCAATTGGACATTCGTTGTCTTTAAAGGTTCCTTGTAAATCTTAGAAATGTACAACTTTACATTTGAATACACGAGTTTTAACTTCTCTTACTTAATTGGTATTTCTCGTAAGCAAGTGATTCCTGGAGCGATCCCATACAAAAATCAACAGACGAACATTAGATATGTACAAGATATCATACACAATGCGGTACATAAAATCACATAAAAACACCTACTGTAGATGTCGGGCCATAACCGTATGCAGTGTGTTCTCGTAAGGTGAATGAATCTAATGTGTTAATATCTCTTTAACCAAGATGCGTATAGTGATTATTTTAGGAGGCCAAAGCAGGCCGTGGTCACATAACAGTGACGTCTGGCTCTTACCGGGAAGTATGGTGGATTTTAAGGCTCGGTTCAGATTTGAGCTTTTGACTAAGGAAGTGTTGGAGGGGACTGCTATGTTTTGCTATATGAGTGGGCAATAAATGATAAGGCAAACATTTGAAGCTGTGGCAGCAGGTTCAAGTTGTTCAAGTTGCTGTATGGATATTGCAGGGAGGTAAATTTCATATCACGGCTGAAGTCCATCCACACCCAAACCAGTTTCTGTTATGGTGACCTGACCCTTTTTATGACCAACTCTTCTTCTTGAAATCAATCTAACACCCGCACTCAAAACAAAAGACGTCGCCACTCTCATCTCGTCTTCATCCGGCTTTTGTCGAGCTGTCACTCGACTTGCTCTGGCTCGGCGTCCATGCAGGTCTCCCACGGATTCCTGGGCATGTGGGGCATGGAAAGGATCAGGAGGGCGATGCCGCAGAGGAAGAGGAGGACAAAGGCAGCACAGGCACAAGCGAAGGACCAGGCGTAGTGATACTCGATCCAGATTGTGTCCTCGCTCTCGATCATGCGCTTGACCGACTGACGCATCACCTCCAGCGAGATGAACGAGCAGAGACCTGGGAAGGAGAGTAACGATGTAACGGTGGCGTAAACATCACAGGATGTGACCACTGAGGCAAAGTGAGGCATTCACGTTGCAAAGTGTAATTGCTTTAAGGAAAGTGATAAGGTCAACAGAGCCCACCTGCAAATGCGAAGAACATGCCAGCAGGTTTGAGGAGGTAGTCTCTTCCTTTGCCTTTACCGGTACACGATCCCACCAGACACAGAGAGCCCAAGATCATGAAGGCCAGACTGAAGATGGAGATGGCTGCAGCCGAGATGTTGTACTCTGAAAGGCAAAGAGACCAGAAAGTGTTTCCTCCAAGCATGTTAAATCTCCACGACATTACATTTTATTATCTTTTTACTTGTTCAAGCTGTCATTATATTATATGATTAAGCTGTTTGGAGATTAACGCTTTACATGACCTTCCTCCTTCAGAAACTACTGTTTGTTTTTAGAGATGTCCTTTGGAGATGTCAGTCATGTTAATGTTAATCAGTCATTTGTGTCAGGTTAGGATTAAAGGATTGCTTTATTCCGTATTTTTTCTTCAACAAATCCCTTGAAACAACAATTTTTAGCACGCATTAGTTCATCTTATGAGACCCTCTGACTTCACCACTCCATGCTGTTTGTTTTTTTGTTGAAAACACACACCTTTAAAATAGCAACAACTGTATAGTTATAAGTATGTAGTGAGTGAACACTGAGCTTTTGAACAACAATGGCGCTTTATGGCACACAGTCAAATTTTATCTGGCATTGGCCATCCAATCCAACTGGTTAATAGAATTCATTTGTTGTTGATTTTAATCCTTCCATAGGATTTGTTAACAATAAGGACTTAGAGAATATGACTCGTCCTCTAATGTTTTGCCCTCCTAAGGCACTAGTCTTTGTATGTAGGGTACAAATACACTGTATGAGCGTAATCTTGTCCTCGTGTTTACAGATACAGTGTGTCTGCGTAATAGGAGCAGCAGCTGGCTTGTTTTTCTGATCAGAGAGGTGGATAGGATGCGAGGCCTTTGATCTGCCGCCTGTTCGCCCGTGAACCATGCCCAGAGGAGAGGCACTCCTTTGGGGGAGTGCGAGCCTTCATCTCCTGCTGGCAGGGGAGGACGAGCCGCACCCTGAACGCTCTGCGGTCTCTGAGATCCTCCAAGTACGTGGAGCTCGTTGGCGAGCTTGGTCTAAAACAAGTTTTTCAGCAACCAAGGAGCAACGTAGATATCAAAAGAGAAGAAGAGGAGAGAGAGAAATCCAGTGTTTCAGTCATTCACAGCTTATTTCATTGTGCTGCCGAAGGATTTCTCAGTCCTTAGAAATATGAAATTGGCATATAAAAAAAGTCAACCCTGTAGTATATTTAAGGGAAATAAAAAAAAAGGGGCTTCATTTGGTCCAAAAGTTGTTTAAATTTAAAGTCACACTATTACATAACGTGTTGATTTTTGTGTGGTATCTTCAATACCTTCATGAGACAACATTATATAGTTTGTGTTTGCACATCTGTATTCAAAATAACATGGCACAGTACAGTTTGTGTCTAACTTAGATTGTTCACACGTGTAAAAGATATGAAGAGCATCAAAAGGCCCAGATCTGTTCCTATAGCGTCCATTCTTGTGCTCAACAAGCAAGATTTTCATTCCACTTCATTTATTTTTTACTGGAGATGTCCCCATAACAGATAAGAGCCTTACACTATGGATGGATGTGCCTGTGGTGACATACATCTACTTTGTTCATTCAGCCTTATGTAGTGTTATGGTATAGCCAAATGGTTCAGTCAAGCGTGAATAACACCACAGGGAACTTCAATCCGCCCTGAAATCATTCCAGCAAACTTGCAGTGTGTCTCTTAAAGCCTAACCATCAGCACTGAAATGCTGTGTGTGTGTGTGTGTGTGTGTGTGAGTGAGAGCGTGGGGGGAGGGGCACCCACGGATGCTCGCATTAGCATATGTGAGTTTAGGGTGTGGGGATGTGTACGACTCCATGCACAAGACTGTTCATGTTTACACCCCAATAATTGAATCTGACAGCGCTCCACATGCGCTCGCCCCTCTAATGCACATCAGGGGGGCTGTCACACAACACGCGCTGGCTGGGCTCAGTGCAGTTTAGGGTCACTGAAGAGAGGAGGGAAGGAATGGAAGATGTAGGCATGGAGGAACAAACACACACACAGCTGGGAAATGTTGATTGTGCTGTGTGTGCCGTACCTTCCTCGTCCTGTTCCCAAAGCATCATGCAGGACCATCATAGGGGAAACAAACTCCAATAGAGAAGTGTTACATTCTGGGGCATATTATTATACAATAAAATGAAATATATCACACCTGTGTAGTCACATAGACTTTTAGACTGTTGGACAAAGTGTTGGAAAACGATGAGGAAAATCCAATCTTTTTTTTTTTTTTTTCTTCATGTCTTGTGTAGGATTTAGTCATTGACAGCCGGGGCGAATACACCTGCTGTGACGAAGATGACTGTTGCAGTCAGAAGTGAAACATGAATGAGAGTCTGAACCCGCAGAGAGCAGAGCAGCAGCGGCAGGTGAGGTCAGGCGGGAAACTGTGATGTGAAACAGTTTGATGTTCAGCTTCACACAGACGGGAAAGTCCTCATGTTCCAAGGAAGGCATTAACTAAATGAACTCACAAATGATTGTTTCATTTTTTTTTTCTTTTTCCACACAGGCTGGGATGAAAGCAACTACCATTGGGGGACCAATTACAGAAACCTACCTTTTTGTGTTTTATATTCAAATATCTCAGTATCCTGCCCTGGAGTGAAGTGTCTGAAGTAAGTGCAGTTTTCCTCTGTAAAAAGAAAGAAAATTGGTTTTAGATCAAAGTTTAAAGCTGCATTCAATGATTTTGTGTGTGTGTGTGTGTGTGTGTGTGTGTGTTATAAAGGTAACGTGTTAGCAAACAGCTGCAGATTAACACATTCAACAGACACATAGCAACTTGACATTTATCTGGAAACACATTGATAGCCACCTCATAAATTTAAGTCAATATTTATCCTGTTTTCCCTCCTCTTTAGCTGTTAAATGCTGCACTGCACTGACCAGCTATCCAGTATTTTTGTCACAATGAAACACTGATGTTTCATATTAAAAATCAATGAAAAACAATAAAAAAACAACACTTTATTGTGACTGGACAGGTAAAAAAAACCTCATGATTTTATTTTCTTCTCAAATGTCGTTTTCTAAAACATTGTTGTGTTTTGTACCTCAGAGCCACCGTAGCCTTATCTCAAAAATATTCATAGCATTACATCCTCGTGCAAATAAGTGCTCTGTGCATAAAAAACAAAGGACCTATCAAGAGAAGGTCATGTTGCAGTGACATGACCATAATATAATATCAGTTTATTAAAATCGAACCTTGGTAAAATCCTATACCTGCTTTAAAATGTGATGAAATACACCAGATCTTTATCAAAGTTATTTCACCCTGTCATGTATGGCTTCTTTTATTTTTTGTTTGTAGTAAACTTAACACTTCCTCTGCTGACCCACTGGACTTTTTCCCACTTCTTTTCAACCTTTACCCCACATACCTTTGCACTATTCTCTGTACTCCACCTGCTATAATACAGCGTGCAAATATGATACTTGTATTGAACACTTCACACTGTCTCTATCTGGTCATACAAAAGTAGCTCGCAGATTGACACCACCAGGATGATATTACTAGAATGGTTGCGTGATGCTTTGCAAGCCCTGCTCTGCTTCTCGTCCTTTGACTGTCAAAGTAAAAATGGTCACAGCGGATGTCACATTCCATTTTTTTTTTTCCGAGCAGACGAGGTGTTAAAGCTTGGAGATTTGCACAAATGAAGCCAGGCCATTTTATATGATCACAGGATGGTTTGGCAGAGTAAATAGTCTTTGATGCTATGCCAAGTGTTTAAAAAAAATCAATTCAGTTAAAAAAAAGGGCTTCATTTCCTGTCAAATCTTGATTACATTTGACTTATCTCATACCACATACTTCCTGTCGGGGTTTAAAAATGTATGCATGGTTAAAAGTGGTTGATCAAGCGCAGACATCCACAACATGTGAGGCTTTAATTCCTGTAACATGTATTTCTGAAAGCGCAGGAATGTCTCGGCAATAAAAGACATAACATGCACGCTTGGATGATCGTGTCTGCCGAGAGAGTGAGAAAGTTTATGTATGTAACACTAGACTGCTATGTCACTTAATCTCATGCAAAGTCAAGCACACATCAGTGTTCTCGGTTATGCGATGAGGTTTCCACAGACGCATAGACCTAATCCCCTTTTCCATACAGTCCCGCCATGGGACATCAGTGAAATGCTTTCATGTGAAATTATGTAGTGCTGCATGGTATCATAACATGGTTGCGCTCAGTGACACATGCTGGGCTGTAGATAATTTTTCTGTGTACCCTGGAAACCATAAAAAAAAAACTAAAACAGGCATCAGGTGGCCTTACCAGAAAATAGCTCAAAGTAATTTGATATAATAGGTGTAAACAATATCTGTGACTCATATTTTTTTTTTCCAGACTAAGTCACCAGTGCAATGTTTAGAAAAACGTCCTTTTGAAATTGCATGCTTTTAATGCTGTGGGCTATATCCCACATACAAAAAAGATGTTTTTATGAATGAGGACAGGGCCTAGCAATGAATGACCCCCCTCTCCAAAAACAAAAAAACAAACAAAAAACAACAGAGGTCGTTACTAAGCAACAAGCACATGTGAGGATGCGATGGAGGCGTGTTGACGAGTTTTAACTCTGAACCAAACATTGCATTTAAAGGGAGGCTGAAAAAATATCCATAAACTTCACCCATTTCCCAAAAGTGTCAATATTTATGTTTTCAAGGAAATATGCAAATCCACCCCCAGTCTACTTTACCCTTTTGCTGCAATAACAGATGACTCTTTCAAAAGCAGGAAGCGTGGTCTCACCTCTGAGTGAAATAAGATTTCTTTTTAGAACCTGGGATGAAAAGAGTAAGAACTACCAGCAGCAGAGCTAAGTGGTCCTTCATTCACTAAATGCATATGTGGTTCATTATGTATGTGTAAGTGGAGCCACTCAGCATTTGTCAGGCCTTGGAGTGGATGCTTTGAGCTCATTATCTGTATATCTAGCAGCTTCATTCCCACATGTGGGTATGTGTTGCCTAATTACACCTTTTTGTGCCATTTTTGGAGGGCAACAAAAATATGAGGAGTGGTGGTCATAAATTAATCTGTATTCATCTTTGGAAGCGTGCTGCCACAGGCAAACACACCCTCACACACACACTCAATGCAGCACTATATGCTGCTGGTCCTCAGCCCGCTAAAGCCCCTCTTCTTCCTAAAAGAGCAATCTGTCATCAAGATCAGGTGAGGACATTGGATTAGCGTTATATCCCCACATTGTCATGTCACAGCAGCAACTTTTATAGCGTTGATGTGTGCTGTCAGCTTTGTCCAAGCTGAGATTGGCCCAAACCTCTGAGCCTGTGTTTTTATTTTGTCTGCTCTATTTAGTCGCCATGACCTCACTTATTCTTTGGTGAAGTGAACACTTTTCACTTCATTGAACAATTAACATTGACTTTACTCATGTATCACAAGTAAAAACCACAAGTGAAAATTTTAGAGTGAAAGTGAAAGAGCTCTTAGGCTCTGTAAATCTGAGCATGGCAGTTAAGTTATAAGTTCAGCTGTAAATCCATCAAAGCATATGAACACATCTACGAAAGCGTTGAGGACATTGCTGAGAATTCCACCTCCCCATATATGATGATGCCTATCCTTGGGTTGGTATGTCATTTGAATGTGCATAAAAGCAAAATAGCAGTGGTTCCACTTGCTTTTTGGACTATGCATCCCATCCCCAGGGAGTGTAAAGTAATTTGAGTGGCTTGTGTGGGCTGCACGGAGACGTGAAGCTGCCGTAAGGTCTCGTGGGAACAGTTTGGTGGGACAGCAGGCCTCGGAGTTATGCCTGACTCTTCCAGACGGCCCCGTCACTCAGCCAAACGCTGAACTTGGCGTGAACACTTGACCTGCGCGGCCACCACCCAAGACAGCTGAGTATTTACGTGGCTTATATTTAGAACCACAACAACTGCTGGGTGGGCTGTTTGTGCGATATTATTCTAAAAATCACGTCTTTTTTGCTTCTGGCACCATGCTGTGATACGTTACAGTAAATCCCTGTCTTTGTATGGTGTGGCCACTGAAACTGCCATGATGACATAAGAGCACAAAGTGTTTGCAGTTCCTCAGAAAATTAATCTGACTGACTAAGAAGGAGGAACTTTGTACTTTTAGTGTTGCTTATGTACAGCTTTCAGCAGCTTAGAAAGTCAGTCAGACCAGACTCAGACTATAATATGGCATCTAAACTTAAAATAGTCCTCAGGTAAATTTTGCCTCAGAGGAACCTTTCCTTTTGTGAGCTGAAGCGGCATATAATGTAAGAAGGTATTATACACATACAGTTTTTCTGAGATCATCTCGCCATCTGCGCTTTGTCAGCAGTGACCTAAACAACGACTCAGCTCATATTTTCCAGATGAGTGTCTCAGAGCGAACGGGATCTCCTCACACTGTGTGAGTCCTGCATTGGATCAGAGGTTGACACCTCTCTCAAGACATGTGGCTGTGATAAACAATAATGTTCCTGTCCAAATACAGCTATCGGGCTTGGAGAAACCTGTGGAGATGGAACATCGACTTACTTCTTAAATAAAAGCTTCTACTGCGACCACCCCAAGTCGCACGTATTACTGTGGAGATGAAAACCATTTCTTAGAAAACAAGAGGCTCCTGACTATATTCTGGCCTTTTGTAAAATAATATATGTAAATATCTAAATTAGATATATTTTTACATATTACACTTGTCTTTGCAATCTGATACATTTTGGGCATGGGTGGACTGAGTTCTTTTTAAATATTTCGCACATTCCTGCCATGCCTGCACCAGTGAATCACCCCGAGGCATTTCATCTTCTCCTGGGACGGCCCTGTAGTGCAGACAGTGTCTGGGATGCCCCGAAGTCTAACAGCCACAATCAGTTGAGGCATATTTAACGTAGAGTTTCTTTGAGCTGTGCGAGCTGATGACAAATGAGATGGGAAGTCCCCTGCTCATTTCTCTAAAGCAACATGCTAAAAGTAGGTCAGATCAACAGTCAGATAATGATTTCTCAGATAATGGTCAACGTGCCAGAAAAGTTGCCAGTGCACCACAGATGACTGCCTCTCACCAGAAGTCACTGAGATGGGAGTCATTACTAGTCAACAACTGCTCAATACCATTTGCATCCATTTGGTTCAATTACAGTCTGCATTTTGTTCAAGCAGCCGTAAGAGCATCTTTTTTCACAGAGAATTTATTTTGAGACATTCATAGTGAGATGACTTTTTGTATCAAAATATATATGACTACACACAGCAACGGGCTGTAGTGGAACAGATATTTAGATACATACAAGTATTAAAACCATAGTGGAACATAGTCTATTGAAAATAGAAAATAGACATACTGTAAATAATGATTCAAGCAAGAGTGCTGTATTATACAGCCTGTCAGTTTGAACTTCTGTTACTGTAAGTATATAAATAGGTAAACTGTAAGCTGCATTTTAATATTGCATCAGGTCGAGGGGGGCTTAATTTTATTACTTTATGGACTGTTGGGTAGTTTAATCTACAAACAGGACCTAACACCATAGCAAATACTAACCTATTTAAGTGTTGGAAATTTTTATTAAATGTTATGCGACCTGTAATTTACAGCAGAAAGACAAATCTGACATATTCTTTCATCATTCTACCTGCTCTGCACCAAAAAAAAAAAAGAAGGAAAAACTGCACCTATTCAGCATGGTCTCCCTGGAATTAGTACCAAAATATATTTTTTTGAATAAACTATTTCAACATTTGAGCTTATTTCTCAGAAAAGATTAGGAAACTGTGTGACATAAAAATGAATACTTAACTATGAAAATAATAGGTACAAGTATTTCAAAACTGTTTATAACTGCAGTACAATTACTTTCCATCGCTTGATTAAGGACTGTTTTAAAGTGAAATTCATGACGATGAATAGATTGTCTGCATATGTGATATGATGATATCGGCACCCATCTGTTTTCTGCAGTCAAGCTGTTTTTATCAATAAACATGTCTTTGACCATGAAGGAAGGAACCAATCAGGGACATCAGCTGTCGTGGTGTTTGGTGTTTGCTTAGCAAGTGTCTGGTGCCTGTTGGGACTCCATGGCTCATGTTTGGCCATGTCTGGTTGATGTCAGATATCTGCTGTCATCTGAGGTTATGTTTTTACTGCCAACTGATAGCCGAGGCGTCCTCTCGAGGCCTCGTCATGGCCGGCCTGGATGCCGTTTTCACCCTCGCCATGAGGCTCATTTAAAGGAAGGGGGCCGCAGGGATCATCACCCAGCTGACTGAGGATCAGTGGCCGAGTTGCAAATCACGACTGGACAGCCTATTCTCAAAGTTTAATGCATGTGTTAGTCATCAGTAATGCATTTCAGCATTAGTGATGTCTAACAATGGAAAAAAAAAGTATTTCAGACTAAATGTTTCCACCATCCAAAAAAGTATATAAACTTATGGAAGGCTGCATGCGAGTAGGTTCTTCCGTTTCACAAGGAAGTTTATAATGTAATATGACATGCGGAGCGATCCTGCATCACAACCTCTATTCTTAGAAACTTCATACCTCGCAGCTCTGGGCTGGATTGCAGCACTCACGTACGAATAGTTTTCATGCAGCGGTAAAAAAAAAAAAAGTAAAATGTGCCTTTCAGCTTTAATGTAATTTTACACGTCAGTCACAGAATGAGTTTGCTCAGATGTTCCCTTACCTCCAGGCAGGCTGATGGGTCCGCAGCTGTGTCCCTCCGCGTAGTTTTCCGTGCTGATGTAGATGTGCTTCTTGCACAGCCTCCAAAGGCCGAAGTGGGCCGCCTCGCAGGTCGCATTGATTTTATCCACCCGTGGGCTGAGCACTGCCCAGTGGTCCGTTACCACCGCCGTGAACATGCAAGCCATACCCACCAGCAACACAAAGATGGCAATCTTTATCTTGGTGCGCTTGTGCATGTTTCCAGGTGGTGAGATTTCTGGAAAAAAAATCTATAAGGCTGGATGTTCTGCAATGTGGACACACTTGTCTGTGTCCCACGGGCTTCTTTCCTCGGTGACTGCAGCAAAGCTCTCCACAAAGTCTCTCCTCTTTTTCTCTCTCCGTCTAACACCGGTGTCTTCTCTCTCCCCCTGTCGCAAAATCTGTGCCTGTGGTTCGAAGGGAAAGGGGCCAGACTGCTCTGTCCTAGATTCAAGTCCCCTTTTCCCTACACACTATGAGTTGCGGTACAGCTGAGGGGCTGCAAGTTTAGACTTACAGCTGTTGAGGTAGATCAGGAAAGTTGATGACCCAACCAAGTGTCTGCCATGGCGGGTGATGGGCGTGGGGGCTGCTGCATGTGTTGGTGTTTTTCCGGGGGGGCGGGTGGGCTGGATGCTATAAATGCGACTGGTGCGTCGAGTTGTCAGGCTGTCTGCTTATCCAGTTACAGCGCAAGACAAACAGATGGATAGAGATGCGTAATGCGCCATAATAAACACTTTCTCTTGTCCATATTTACACACGCAAACTTCCAAAATGGATGCTTCAGCATTGTGAGAATAGTTCTCCCCCTGCTATTCTCCATCCATCTACAGTGGCTGGCTTTCACTCGCCGTCTCACTACAGGACCACCTCTTTATGGAAATGTCTCTGTAAACAATTTATAAGGAGAAGTGGATGTGTTTATAAAGAGCAGCAGCGAGGCTCCAGCTGTCAGACAACAGTGGAGTTTCCCTTTTGAGACATTATTGCTTTTATAATTCCTGCCAGAACGTCCACTTAGCACAGTGTCCAGATGAAGCCTAAAATGATCGTGGCTGACTGAAACATTTGTTTGCTGAGCAACAGTTTTAAAACGAAATTTATGTACTATTACAAAGTGAAGACAGGTGAATTATATAGTTCCTGAACAGCTGTGGGTGCATTTGTGTTTTACTTTGGACCAAACAGAAGTCTATTAGCAGGGACGAACAGTTGGTATATAGCCTGTAAGTTACTGTACATGCAAAGAAAGCCTAAAGTTCCAGTATACAGAGAGATTCAGATTAATGTGGATTAATGCTGCTGTTACATAGACTGCTGCTCATTGTACTTCTAGAGAATAGGAAGTAAAAGAAGCTTTTTTTTATCATGAAGCAGTTATAGACTATTATTATTTATGTGTCACGTCACAGTGTAACTGTCATAAACAGAAAAGGACATGAAAACTTCAGTCACCAGAAAATTTTCCTTGGAAATGAGATGACGAACTGTGGGTCATTTCGTAAGAGTCAAAACATGCACATGTAAACTAACTAACTTAAAAAGTGATTCCACTTGTGTCCAAGACTGAGCAGATCTAATGCCCAAACTACAGGCAATAGCTTTACAAAAAACACCAACAAAACACAGTGTCCCACAACAATGGCTGATTTTGATTCAGCTGCCATCAACTCGTGTTAATTAAAAAAAAAATGGAACAGGTAGTTCAGAAGTTCCCACAACATCAATCATTTTAAGTTCCCACCTGTGTTTTATAAAACAGATAACAACTTGAAATGTAATAGAATACAGCTGAGAAACAAATAATTTCAGGCACTTACACACACACACACACACACCAGAGAAGTGTTAGACAGCTGAACACATTTCTTACTGTTACATTGAAGGAGCACTACACAGATGTCGGTGAACACTGTCTCATGCAAGATTCATCAGGAAAAAAAAAGTGGCTGTAGAACAAGAACGCCTCACACGGATTTAAGGGGTTTAGATTTTACCTTTAAAAATGTACTCTCATTGTAAAAGTGTAAGATAATATGCATGCAGAGGCACAGTTATCGCACAAAACAGGGATGTAAAAGAATTGATGGAACAAAAAGATACAGAAAACAGACCAAAACCCCAAAAGGTGTGTTAAGCCCTTTGATAGCTTCCCTACAGTAAATCACAGTGGTACGTCTCTGTTTATCTTTTTTAAGCCATGGCCCACTTTGAGGCTCTTTATAAGAATTCTGACCCACTTCCCCTCCGGCATGAGTACAGGCGCCAGTGAAAGTCAAAAAGTTCTTTTAGCAGCAAAGTAGAATTTGAGAAATCACACAGCAATCCTGCACACAAGACAAGTTAACACATGCACAAGTGTAGTCTCCAGCTGAGGGCTCAATCAGTTGTTACCACCAACTATAACCGCCCACTCATGTCCCAGAAAACATTGTAGTATTTTCTCCCCACGGATTCTCCATTTAAACCTCAATGAAACAATGTTCTACTTTAATTCATTTTTTTCCTATTGCTGTTAGCTATACTGACATAAACAACAACCTGTCGACTATTCACGCAGCTTTATCCGCTATGGATTGTTCATTTTATTCCCTTTACTCACTAAGAAATGACATCGCTTACTGTCGCTTTACAATCAGTTCCACAGTACATTGCAAACAGGAGCCATCAGATTTGAGACAAGGCCAGTTTCTCCAAATTATATAAAGCACCATCACTATTTGGAAATGAAATTGAAAGCATATCCTGCTATATTACATAATCATCCATCCATCCACATAGGCAGTAGCAATTTAAATCTAATAGACATTTTTTTTGTAATAATTTCAGCAGTTTTTCCACTTTTGTTTTCTCTACCAAACAAGTAGTTTAGACAATAAGAGATAATTGGATTAAAGTGGTAATGTTCAAAACTTGATCAGTCAGTTTTTAATAGCCTGTGGTGCTTTGGAGCTGTGCTCTGTCATGTATGAGTAGTTTACGTAATATGTAAAATACCATCAAAAGATATTGAAATAATGTCTAAAATGATGAAAATATGAATTTTCTTTAATCCTAAAGAGTTGATTATTGTGTTGATGGCCAACAAATAGCAAATAAATCTCATTAATTACATGGCTCTTGTTCATAAAATGATTTTAGAATAACTGGAAACTGTGACTTTAGGGACTGTGGTTAGCACTGTCACCTCACAGCAGAAAGGATGATAGTCCAATCCAGCCAGTTGAGTTTCCCACCATATCTTTTTTTTTTGTTTTGTTCAGAGATTTATGAAGTGAAAATCAGGTTAAATCAGGTTGTGCTCACCGCTCTGAATGTGTGTTATCTCTGGATGGAGAGCAAAAAGTTACACTGAAACCATGTTTCTCTGAGTGACAAGTCCATCTTCACCATACCTGTGACAAATGTAACATATGGGAGATGTAAGAAAGTGTAACAGCAGTCTTGATTTTACGACCTGTCCTGGCTCTATTCTGTCTCTCACCCGGTATGAACTTGGCTCAAACTTCTGTTAACCTCCTTTGAACTATTCTCGGGGTATATGACGCTGCTATAAAACCCCACTATAGTGGCTATATAATTCAGAATATCTTTACAACCCCCTTGACAGTCTATATTGGTTTTAAGAGTCATGCCACTTAAATGTTTTGCTGATTTATAACAGGTGTACTCCTGAGCACTCAAGTTTATAGTAGGGAGCAAACTCAAATACATCACATAATATATGAAAACATGTGAACACAATGTGTTGTTGCAGGAAAGAGTACAGTTCTAATTGATGACATTTTTGTTTCATTTAATCAACATAAAATTAAAAAATCAACCAATAATGATCACAAGCACTTGCTTTTGTAAATGTATATCAGATAACGACATATAAACATGTAGAATAACAGTAAATGTTAAGTATCTGTATATAATCGAGTTGTTAATCAGTTGTTGAAAAACAAAATATTTAATTTTAAAAACACAATACACAATATAATAAGAGAGTATATATAAGAGAGTATAATTTGTTCTAATCCATTGTTTTTCTTTTGTTTGTTCATACAACCTACTGACTTTAAATGTCAATTTCAGTTAACTATAAGTATCATTTTGATTTAGTCCGTACTGATAAAATGGGCTGAGAATTTCTAAGACTCTTACGTATAAGATATACAGTGTGTTTTATATTTACGATAGTAATTAAAATAAAAAGCTTTGGATATCCACATAATACACAAAAAAGAGTTACTACCCTATTTCAACCCACACTGCTCTGTTCATGTGTTAACAATCTTCTATTGATTACTCTTTGACCATTATCCGTAGTCAGCACTGATATGTATGTATTTACTGAGAGATTAGATGCTGTGCCAGAGTGATGAACAGGAGGCAGCGTAATCACAGGTTTGGATTTAACAGTCTTTAGTGAGCCACTCTCAGCGTGTATGTGAGTGTGTGTGTGTGTGTGGTAGCATAGATGACTTACCAGGTGCATAATCCACACTGAAACCAGTAATCAGTCCAGTTCTTCACACAACTTACCATCATTTTGAATGATCACACTGACATAACGACTTCCAGAGGAGCACTGACCCCTTGACCTCACAGACATTGGCTTGCTCAACCTTTGACTTTTGTTGAGCCACAAAGGGGCTGTAAGTGTTGAGTCTGAGTCCTCAGGGAGGTCTGTGGCTCCTCAGGTCTCTTCCAATAATAAGCTCATCCTGTGGACTAATTGTGTGGACAGGACCTGAAACACTGAGGACACAAAGCCACACTCATCGTGGTTTGTCAGGACTGCTTGTTGGTTTAGGTCATCTTTGGTCTCTTTGCTGACTTTAACCAATGTTGTTTCCAAATAAAAGGGCGTTGATGCAGCCAGCTTCCCGACGGGAACTATGTGTGCATGTGCAGCAGAAAGGCAGTCACAATTTTATGGCGCAGTCACGACAAGCTGAATTAATGACATTTACCTGATGAAAGAGAAAAATGCATCACCTGCTGCATAATTAATTACTTTGATGAAGAGCGTATTGTCAAACTAGCTGTCATTAAAACACACTTACTCAATTAACCTTGAATTGATGTTGGTGAAATGTAGTAACAATCATAAAAGAAAGCAATACAACATTGATTGTGGTTCCTAAAATGACTGACTTTCCCGGATGTCAGATTTGGGACGTTTTGTGACGTACAACTTTATAAATAAGAGCAACAGGTGGCTCCTCAGAAGATTTAGGTTTTTACAGCTGTTGTGCTTGTATAATGTTAATTGGGTGATTGGGTGTGCATGAACATGACAGGGGTTTAGAAAGTAGGATTTTCATTTGCTGTCTTTCTAATACAATCTTTGATAAAGAGGAACCTAGATTAACTAATGTAGCTGTTGCCTGCTGTTATCTTGGGTTAAATACTTATTTGAGCTGAGAGGAAAATGCTCTCACATGTGGCATTTCATCTTTGCAACACAAACACTCGCATAAAAATCATCTTGTCTCTGATCTAGTTTCTCTTTATATGATGCAAAAATAAGTCCACAAAAATGTTCTTGCTTTTGATCCTTTAATCTTATATATAAAAATCTATCTATCTATCTATCTATCTATCTATCTATCTATCTATCTATCTATCTATCTATCTATCTATCTATC
>JBAJHX010000051.1:9961724-9972685 GCA_037176925.1 Amniataba percoides
TATCTTTCTATCTATCTATCTATCTATCTATCTATCTATCTATCTATCTATCTATCTATCTATCTATCTATCTATCTCTTCTGTCAGATGAGTTTTTAGATATGTCATGAGCGACCAAACTTTACACCCTCAAAGCAAATCAAATAGATGATTATCAATTCCATTCACTCTTCTTTATTTTAGAGTAATTGATCCGCAAAATGATACATTACAAACCTCTCAAGGAAATAATTAAAGACACTTTACAGGCTAGAATGTACAATATATTATACGTTATTGATATATGTTATTATTTCACCTAGAATACAAGTTCTCAAATGAAACAGACAATGCAACTTTTCCACACAGACGGGGTTGAGGGTTGTGCAAGAACTTTATAGAGCACACTTATGGAAAAAATTACTTCAACTAATGCAGCATAGCTCTCCCTGCTTCTGTCTCACAATTATGACATCTTTCGATTTGATTCTCATTTGAAACACAAAATAATGTTGTCAGTGTCACAGGGCCTTAATGCCATTTTTAATATTTGAACTATTTTATTCTATTAATCTGCTCACCCTAAAACCATACACATATTCGTCTTTTTATTATTTGTTAGGTAATTGAATTAAAAAACTTAAAGTTTATACCAGTGACTGAATATGGAAATATTTTAATGTGTTATATTTATTTTACTAATAGTTACATTTGCCCTTTATATTTCTGACATTTGATTATATGTTTATGTTCAATATACGGAGAAAAAACATAATGTATCATATATATAACATCATATATGTCATATATCAGCTGTGGAGTTCTGCCCTCCTCCCAGCTTATATTTTTAAAGGTTTGCTTGTTGGCTTATAAGCACTGTCAAATATTTCATGTGTTACACTAGACACTAGTTTGTGTGTCATAGCATCTGAAAGCCGTCCAGCTGCAGCTGCTGCTGGCTACATCCAGTCTTAGCACAGTCACAGATGTCATGCTAATGGCTGCCTGTGGTTCCTAGATTGACAGTATGGCCACCATTATCAAAATATCAACAGGGAGCAAAGAATCGAGCCTCCTGCTGGGAGAAATCTCCAGCCATTTTAAATTTTCAAAAATATCTTGGGAGGAGGGGGATTGATGAAATCTCAGGAGGAAATCGCATCTGGCTTTCACATTCGTCCTGTGAACTCAATGTAGATGTTATGAAGGCAGTTTGAAACCTTATGTGGATCGCCAGATGTAGTTGTGATGTTTTTGTTTGTTTTATTTCTACAATATAACATTATTTTCTCTGTGTGGAGATTTTTTTTACAAAGCTATACAAGTCAACAGGTTACGTCTTTTAATTAAAGGCCATCTAATCTTATGTCAGCCCTGAGAAGCGAGTCATAAAAAAAAATCTGGTGATCCTCTAGTGAAGTTTTTGTTCTTATAATCATGATGAGTATTTTTCTCATCTGTGAAAAAGAGGGGTACTTTTAAAAAAAAATCATTTTTTGTTTGTGTTGTCATAATACTAATTTTGGTCACAAGATGTCGATGTGCATCTCTACCTCAAGTTATAAAATGGACTATAAGTGTTTGTGTTTGTCCGAGGTGGATTAAAAAAGACTAAAGTTGTTATAAAAGGAATAGGTCGTAAGGTGTTGGAGGGAAGTAGTTTTGTAACATAACTTGCTAACACACAACATACATTTTCTTACTTGTGTTTAGGGTGTGTGGCAAAATCAAAACAGAACATGGATTTTCATTTCTAATTACAACATGGGGTGGTGAAACACAGCCTTACAAGTTTTTCAGACAATAAAGTGACTTTGAAAAATCATCTTAGATTATCTATCTTAACTTACATTTTGATTTCCACCGGCTCTTAAGTCATAAATACAGAACAGAAAACAATTAGCTCAAACTAAGAAAATGGATCGACAGAATTTTATTTTTTCACTCAGGGCTCACATACCGATTGCTCCATTTATACAAAATCTGATCCCACTTTCTAAAAAAAAAAAAAAAAAAAAAAAATGTAACATGTAAGCCTGACACTTATTTTTGACTATATTGTTAGTCCTACAACAAGTCTTTGTAATCCTACCAAGTGTTACAAGGGCAGACATTCGATCAGGTGAAAATTACAGTTGATAAATAGCTTTTTAAATAAGTCATTGCTGGCTGTCAATGTCTTGTCATGGCACTGGGTGTATCAGGTTTAGTATAAAGATAGCTGAAGTATGAACTGCTCCTGAACCATTTGTCACGCCAGCAAATCAGGTCACAAAAACAGAACCTGAGTTGAGAGCCTGAAAGCATTATCTTATCCGTCAAGCATGGTGAGGTACCAATACTAACAAGCATGTTGACTAGTTCTGTGACTGCACGGAGAGGTGACCCTGCCATTTTCCTTTCAATTACGGGAGGAGAAATTTCACTGGCGCACTACAGGAGGCGGGTGTGAGTGGCGGTGGGGGTGCACTTTATTATGGATGAAAATACCAGGAAGGGTCATGGCATTCAAATTCACAGGGCTTAACAGCTCAGGCGATGGACAGAGGAGAGGGGCGAAGAGGAATCGCTGAAATTCAGGGCTGGAATGGGAAACAGTGTCGTCAGACAAGTCACGCACGCAGAATGAAAATAAGTCCGTTCTGATTCAAGGCTTCCCCCTTCTCCGGTGACTTCTGTGAGTCGAATGAAAACCACGTCTGGGAGAGAGACTTTGCGGAGGGATCCCGCCCTCTCGTGACACTGTGTGTTTAAAATACGCGTGGCTTTGATTCAACAAGCCAAAAACCAAATTAAACCAATTCCAACTGCTGCTAAAAATATTCAACTGGGAAACAAACCGTGAAGCTGACACGAAGCCCAGTCGAGCGCGTGCTATACCAAGAATGAGTAATCTTAACGTTGACTAGCCTCTCCACAATCGTATAACACCCACTTTGCTCCAGCTCTTGTTTGGGGACAAGTAGACGAGCCTATTTGAAGTCTGGGTGAGCATTTGGGAGCCCGTTAGTTCAGTCAAGCATTAAGTTGGCTGATGCCGATTTCCTTTAACACCGCGTGGTTGCCCGACTGTCTTCCGTGCAGTTTCATAGCAGAGCATAGCAGGCCCATCAACTGTGCATCATTAGCTAAATGCTCCCTCAATAAAGCAAATGCTGTGGACCAATTCTCAGTTCATATGTTGCACTGAACCACAAGCAAGACTAAAAGTGATGCTGACTGTAATTACAAAGTTGAATTTAAGAGAAATGGGATCCCCAGTCACTTTGTAGTATCCTAAATTGCTGCTCCTTAATTCTGATGGAATAATAAAATCACAGTATTTTACTTAATGGTTAACACTGGTTTGTTTTGTTTTTCTTTTTTTTTTTCCCACAAAAACACGGTATCAGTGCTAACAATTACATGGAAATCAGATCTTCTAAATCTATCTATCTTAATCTATCTTAACAAAGGAAATCCACAGTATATTCAACAACACATTTTCCAGCCCTAAAACACAATTAATACAGTGCAGTCAATTCAGAAGTCGTTCGCAGAGCTCATACAACAACACATTAACTCTTCCATATGGGATTCTCTAAATATAGCAAAAGCCTCCACTGTCCACATGCAATAGACGATTATTATCATGCAGTCTGGCTCTGTGGACCCCTTTAATACCTCCGCTTTGAGCTCAAGGCCAAGCTATCCCAGATACTTGGCCTCAGCATCCCCTTATCACTCACCTCTACCCCACAGGCACCCGAGTGACCTTTCTGCACTTCATCACACGTTCATTTTAATAACTTTAACAGATCATATCGCTCAGCTGCAAAGCCTAAACTGAATGATCCATTAAGCACTGGCTCAGGTTTTTAACAGAAAACTCCACGCGTGACAGATCGACAGCTTGCAAGGTAAAATGAAACAATGTTCAGTAGGTTTGAGCTCAGCATATGTGCCATACCTGCCAATCCATCTGTTTTACCAGATGAAAAGCATCCAGCTTTGGCTTTGCTCCCCCAGTATTTTTGCTTTATTGTGTTGTAATGAGATGAAATTCTTTTTCTGTTTTATGTTGTTGGGCATTTGTTTTGGATTTTTTTTTAAATGAATTAAAAAAAGAAAAAACTATTTCTAACCACTGAACCAATCAACAGAATCCCTTGATCTGCATTAACATTGCCATAATAGTGCAATTTATCCAATATCAGAATTCAGAATCACACAACTGCATAATGTTATATTGTCGGTTTCAAACAATTCTTCATGATATGGAACAGTAAGAGTACAGTAAGAAGGCATATTTTTCTTTTTATAATCAACAAAAAAACCGTCTGAACACAAAGGCGGTAAATGCAGAAACAAGAGTGATGTTAATTAATAGCAACACATTCAGCGTGATCTCACCTCTGTTTTTACACACACCAGCTGTTACAGTCTGTCTGACCTATGTAAAGAAAACCAAAACAACCCAAACATATTTCTTCTCTCTCATGCTCCGCGTCTCTAAAAGTAGAAGTATTTGTTCCACACATCATCCCTGAGCGAATGGAGAGCAAATCAGACAATCTGTACAAATAATGCCTACACTGATACATCACACTGCATACTGAAATGCACTGACATTGCTGTGTGTGTTGTCATCTTTTCTGATATTTATGTACAGAAATCCGTATTCATAATATGAATGTGTCAAATTGTGGCAGTGTTTCAGAGCCACGACACGCATTGCACATACTGTTAACGCACATATTTACCACATGACTCACATACAAGCTTGAGAGGTTATTGAGATATACTCAAAGTATTTAAATGGCAGTTGAGAAGGCTTAAGACTATCAAAGATGTACAGATTAAGTTAGCACCGGTTGTGTTAAGTTACAAACAAATACAATACTATAATACTCAATCACATAAAATCACTTAATTTTAGCAAACTATTTTGGAGACATAACTTTTTGTCTTAGACTAAAAGAAATAAGTTCATTTCCAAAACACAATACAACTATTTTAAAAGAAAAACATCATTATCTGATGTTTAATATTCAGATTCATCTTTATGATGTCAGCGTAAAGTCTATAAAAGGTTCATTCTTTCATCAGGCAAAGTCTCCTCGCTCAGTCTTTCTATAAGAACCGAAGTCACTCACAAATAATGGGCATGACATTTTAGAATTAACCTCTTCAAATATTGCTACAAAATGTCTGCATCCCCTTCAGAAGAAGACATATTTCTGTCATGAAAGCTTGTTTTGATATCACTTTGCCTCTACCTCCAAATGAAACACAAATTGGCACTTCTCTGTCACAGGGGGACGCAAGGAAAACAATTTTGAGCTCTGACCTTTCAACATCGCTGCTGTCTGAACAGCCCCGGGGAGGAATTGTCCTTTCTCATCATGTGTACAATATCTAATGTGTTCCATCAAGCCTATTGTTTCACACAGCAATAAACTCCTGACCTCATACTGGTGTGGTCCTCCTGTTCACTCCATCTTTCACATCTTTCTGGAAGCAGTTGTGCACTTGTAAAAACCCAGAGTCCCTTTCTGGGCTGTAGGGCCCTGCAGTCCCGCTTCCACCCTTCAGAGGGTCCCTGCTGAGGGCGTATAGGGATATATCTCCCATTGGCAAACCCATCCCCAACCCTCCTCCGCCGCTCCCTCCGCTGATCTTCATCCCCACTGGGGAGGGCTCGCGGGACGGGTCAGTCGACCTCGAACTGGAACGCGAGCGCCTCCGTCTGTAGCGGTAACTCGGGATGCGAGAATACGGCGAAGAGGAGGAGGTGGTTTTAATGAAGTCGCGTCGGGCTCGGAAGCGCGTCTCTTTATTTTTCTCGATGTATATGTTGACCGCAAGAACGCCCACCGATTCCGCCACGATGAAGGAGAGGGCGCCGAAGTAAAAGGACCAGCCGTAGTTGTACTGGTTCTTCTTGTCCTCGTCTTTCTTGTCACTGGGGTCTCCGGCATTGCTGGAGATGTAGACAATGATGCCAATGATGTTGCTCAGGCCTGAAGAGAGGAGGGAGGAAGAGGATTAAGAGGGAAGATGAAAGGAAAGCATATGGATGTCAAATGCCTCAAGTTTAAGCACGATAAGACGACAAGTCACCGATAAGACCTGGGATTATACCACAGCGGGTATCTTTACCACTGTTCTTTTGTCACAGCATCAAGAAGCTGATTCAGTTTGGATTTACACTCTGCACCCCTCTACTGCTGGATTTTCATCACATTTAACAGGAATTCATCTTTACAAGTTAGGTCTATTCCTTATGGAGTAGAATGCTGTTAATATAGGAAAGATTTATCATCATGAACAAGCACACACCTCTCACCTGCTGACATTTATCTTTGCATATTCACTAGTTGCCGCCAGTTAGAGAGGAAAAAATGTCTTTAACGGAAGAGGAAGATATGCTGAAAATGTGTAAGATGATGTAAAATGTTGTGTAAAAACAACAAAATGCGCCACTGGAAACGGCACTTGCGTGATATTTTTCCGCTGAAATACAGGAAAACTAACTTTAAAAGGCTAACTTTAAAAAGAAAGAGAAAAAAACCCTCAAAAACAGACACCAAAGGGAAACCCTCCTGTGTTGTGTCTGTCTTCTCCTCCTGTTTGCTTGTGTCCTTCATGTCTGCAGCACTGCACAGAAGCTATTTGTTTTCACGCCAGTTTGTGTGTTTATCTGTGGTGCACTGTCAGTCTCGTCCTACCTGCAGCCACAAACAGGATGCCAGCGCTGAGCAGGATGTTGTTCTTGCTGCTGTAGATGCGTCCAACCCCGACACACAGGCCGCCCAACATCAACAGAACAGTGCTGAGGATGGGGAACAGGCTCGACGCACGCACTATACCTGTCCATACGAGATAAAGGTGAAGCCTTCTTGTGAGTACAAATGAAAAATTACATCAATTTAGATATAAAGGTGGAGTAGCATGGGATTTATTCATAATGACAACAGTGCCAATGAAGTGTGAACCATGTAGCCACTGCTGTTTGTTATTTGAAAGGTTTTAAAATTAGCAGAAATATTACTGGTATCCTGAGGGCAGCACAATGAAATGTAAAATGACACTGGCATATTGTCACCTTAAAAAGTTGATATTGGGAACATATTAGTATATCCACACCTCCAGCAAATACTGAAAATATAAATATAAATATAATATAAATATTAGCATTCATTCAAAATTGGCGTCTGACCACCTGGCAAATCCAACAGCATCTCCACTAACTGAGGGAAATATCTGGACCTCGAGGTGCTTTGCTCAGTGTAATCGCTGCTGGAAAAAGGCTATGAAAGGTATTAAAGGTTTGCTGCCAATTTTCAACCTGTAGTAGTGCTTCGGCGCCGGATCGGTCCCTCTTTTGTTCATATTGTGCATGTGCAAGCCTCCACGGGTAATGAAATGCGTATTCCTGCCAATGGTTTTCCACGGATCGACAGGTGGTGGTTATGTGGCTGCATAAGCAGCAGTGTACCAGCAAAGGCAGCTAAAAAGACAACTGCTCTTAGACATCCATGGATGGAAGCAACATAGACATTTAAAATAGTTTGGCTTTGCAAATGATGTATTCGTTAGACTTCAAAGATACACAAAAAAGGATTTGGGCGAGTAATGCCGAATATAAACAGAACATTTGCTTGTTAACAAGAAAACCCCACAGAGCATCTTTCGTTAAAATGAATACAGAATTTCTGTGGAGGCAAACGGCGTCAAATTGTTTTTCATAACACATATCCCACTATATATTCATGGTACAACTAATGTACCACTTGATGGCATTTTTGAGTGGTTCAAGCTGCACTAAAAATAACTGTATATGACACCTCTGGCTAACACGTAGAAACTCTGCCACAAGTATAGAAATAAAGGGAGAGAGAAGAAAAACTGCCTAGGGTTCAACAGATGAATGCTTTCAGAGAAGCTGAGGCGTGATTAGCAGACATTCGTGTCTTTCCATGACACTAACCGAGCGAGTGGAGGAGTTACTTTCCATGAGCTTATTGAAATTCATCAGTATAGACAACAGCAAACATAGGGAACACTTGCTTTGGGGCACAGAGCGCCAAACTAGAAACCAATTGTGATATGCAGAGCGAAGCATTGATTCACTGAAGCTAATAACCCGAGACTTCCCATCATGCTTCAGTGATCTGTCTTCATCAAGCTACCTTGGTCAAAGGTGAGATCTTACGTGGTTTAAGTCATGTTTCAGACAGGCCTATTACTCATCAGCACACTTCATCATCTCCATTGCTCCAATTGCTGTCATGACATCAGGCTTTTATGGGGAGGGACAGAGATGTCACGACACATTAAGTACTCTTGTGAAAACTTCATCGGCAGTCGGGAAAAAAAAAAGAAAGAAAGAAAGAGGATTAAGGGTTGAAGTGTCGGAAGATGAGGAGGTTGCAGTGACTTACGTAAGATGTACTCTGAGCTGTCTGTATCGTAGTCGTTATCCTCTGGAAAATGATTGATCCGAAAACAGCTGCCTTTGTTGATACCTGCGGAGAAGCCGAAAGCACAGCGAGTGTGAATGTGACTGATGGCAGTAAACAGCCTGGGCGGGGACAAAACAGTTAAGAGGAAAATACTGCACCTTAACAGAAGGCTCCAAGACAAGAATCAAGACAGGAGGTGTAAAATGTAGGAGCTACATTTTGACCGTAAATCAACAAGTAGCTTTCTGAGTCCTGGGAAAAATAAGTTACAGAAAACAGGAGGCTCTTTTTGGTGAGGAATATCTAGTATTAAACTCCCTTGTTTTCACCTCTAACCATGTCAGAAACCATTTGAGGACAGGCTGCTGCGGATCTGAGGTTTTTAAGTTCTCAAGCCCTCAGGCACCATCTATTCAAACACCCAGTCTCTTCACTGAGAACATCTTCCCTCCACTTTTAAGAGAATAAAACATTGGAACATTATGAATATTGAAAGGATAGACTTTGAAATAAAAGTCCGATGTCTGATTTTCACTGTTGCATCCAGCCATTCCTTCCTTTGTTACTGTGGAAGTTGCTCTGGAAGATGTGAACACACCTGGGTATGTGCTAACTGACAACACAGCTAGGATTCTCCCATACTTTGCAATAAAATGTAAAAATCTAACAGCACAAGGCCTTTGTTATTCATGTAAGAGAAGAAACTGTTGAGATAGGGTCGTGCTCCTTCAATAGAGACCATAGAGAGCCAAATCCAAACCTTTGTAGCAGATTTTTTTTAGTCTGTGCATGTGTCGATTTTAAAATGAATTCATCATCACTCCTCCTTTTTTTTTTTATTTAAAGCATTTCGAGCAACTGACTCAAAATCTGTTCATCTAGTTTACAGGTTACCATTTTGCTACTTGTGGCTCCATTTTTCTTTGGATCTTGTGCACACATGCAGGAACGTGTGGGTGATGTGATACACGCACCTGCCAGAGGTTTCACACTTAACAGCTATTTCATAAATGCATCAAGAAACATAGCAATGCATCAGCAAAGGTGAGGAGGATAACTGGATGTCAGTGAGATGCAGAATTTCAAATATCGTCCCAAAAGATCAGCTCTGGAACTGTTATATGAGGTGGAGAAATTAATTCAACAAGTTTGTTGGTCTTCATGGCTGCACAGACTGAATCAGTACTGGATACAAACACACTTACTTAATAGGGTACCTTTAACGTCACTCTATGTCACAGTCTGTGGTTAACTGTTAACATTCAGCCTCACTTTAATGTGCTGTTGCAAATTCTGGCAAGTAGCTTTTTGGTGATTCTGGCTACTTGAGGACTGTTTCTTGTTGGTCTGGCTACTGCTGAACTGCGTTGAATCAAAATCAGTGTTAACAGCAGCTGATTAGCTGCAATCACAGGCTGATTGGTTCTAAGCTTGAGTGGCTTTATGCTTCCTGGTTAGCATGGCCTCTGGCTAGATGGCATTTTGTCGCTCATCTAAATGAGCATCACATTTTGTGGCAGAAATTTTTTATGAGCTCAGAAATGCATTTTTTTTCTTAGGCCATAAGGTCACACAATATGTTTTGGTGAGAAACGCTTAATGTCAACAGTGATTGTTTACAGAGGGCACCTTTAATGTGTTCTTACTTAATATTACAGCATGATTTCATTCCAGAAATCAGCACAAAATTTCAGTGTCACTTTTGTCAGCTAGATTTTTATGGTTAATGTGAGGCTGCCGGGAAAGAGAATGAAAGGAAAGCAGAGATAAAGTGATGAAACATCCTTAACAGCCCAGACTCTGCGTATCTGCATTGATGCCACTCTCTCTCACCTCACTCTTTCAGTCTCTTTCAACTCTCATCCTGTCGTTATTTTAACAACACTCTCACCGCTATCATGTCTCAATTACCCACTTCTTTCACTTCGGTGTTCTAAAATGTCTTCAACCCTCTCTCGGTTTCTTTTTGATTTTGTATGTACCAAGCACACTTTGGGATGATACAGAAACACAATTGATGTATAAAATATTAGTTAGACGAGGTGTGAGTGAGAATCTCGCCTATAGTTTATCATTTTAAAGAGCGGTGTTTCAAGTTAACAGTGTTTTTTCCTGATCGTGTTTGTCATTTGTGAGATCAAATTAAAAGTTAAGATACCAGGGTAAAATAATGTATTAATAAATAATACACAGAGGGCCAGTGAGTTGGTAATCAGAGGAATGACGATGGGAAAGATAGAGGGAGGGGAGAGAGTGAGCACAGTAGGGGAGGTATCTCCCCAGAGCCCATCTGTCTGAGAGACCGAATCCCATCTTTTATTACTCAGCATAGCCTCACCATGGCAACCTCCCCCTGGCAACCCAGAATCACATTTCTAGCTTCGCTTCTCAGAGGACGCCTTTGACATCTTACTAATGCATTCACCAGGCTAACACACACAGAGACTCAGATGCTCCACAGACACACACACGCACACACACACACACACACACACACACACACACACACACACACACACACACACACACACACAC
>JBAJHX010000051.1:9993972-10012756 GCA_037176925.1 Amniataba percoides
GTCTGAACCAGCAGCACTGCTGATAACAGTGAAGACAGGAACTGATGTGCCAACAGTCCCTCTGCCCACTGAGACTGACATCCTGAGTAACATCTCTTAACAAACTATAATATGAACTCCTCAGCAGTCTAAATTCATTATGAAACTAAACAAATCAAGTTTGCCCAGCTGTAATTAAACTGTAGATGTTTCCATTTTGTCTGAGCAGTACTCATCTATATTGGCTTGTTGAGGTTCAGTCAGAGATGAACTGTCAGGGCCCTTTGTAAAAATGCAAAGTAATACATTTTATTTTCAATCAGTTCATAATTAGACAATCAATAATCAAACAATATTTTTGAGGAAATAAACCCTTAGGAAACATAAAACTGAACATTCATATCGTCCTTCTAATTGGGTGGGTTTTATCATCGCTAACTTTATAACAAGTTCTGTCTGCTGTGGAGAGCAACAATCAAGCTGATGAGAGGATAAAATGCTGGCTTGCCTGTTTTTTCATGATGGAAGTTGCAAATCATAAGATGAATGATGAAAGTTGGAGTTAAGCAAAGAACAACCAACACCAGAGCTTAATTTGGTGTAGAAAATCAGTACATTTGGGAGGCATTTTGACAGTTGATTGTCAAAAGGTGAGTTATTTAAACATTCAGCATTTTTATGTAGTGCACCATGTGGCATCTTACATGACATTGATTTGGTTTTCTGTGGTAAGAAGGAGCTGTCGTGTGTTTTGTACACTGGCCTGTTTTCACCAAGTTCTGCTGAAGCACACAGCTTGTGATAATGGAATGTGAAATTTTGGCGATAACTCGTTCTCTCTGTGGTAAAACTATCTTGTTAACATTTATAGTCAGCCAAATATAAGAGGGAACACAGGTTATCTAGAAACAAGGGAGGCAATGCAAGTCAAAGAATCATGGAGCAGAAGTACATGCAAAAAAAGAGCCTGAGAACCGAGCACAGGAGGGCAACAGACAATCTAGAGATTGTCTGCCTGTTATACTGCAGCAGTGTAGGCGGTGTGATTGTAGGACCAGGAACAGGTGTGTGATGAGTGCAGGTGTGCAGGCTGATGAGTGTGGGATGACTTCCTGGACTCCGCCGAGCTTCAGACACAAACACAGACAGACAACACCACGAGGGGAAAAGGAAACAGGGAAGATACAGAAGAAAAAAAACACACTAGGACCTGACACACAGACAACAGCATCTCATTAACTTATAATAATAAATACTTTTCATATAATAATTCACTCAAATGTACTAACAGATTGTAAATTTAATTGTGCAAATCCACCACAAAGCTGAGCAAAGTTTTCTTTGAATATTTGAATACAGTCTGACAAAGTGCTTCCAATACAATCATTGGAACGTGTGGAATATAAATCAACTGGCATTAGTGGGATACAAAGGCCACCTTAGAAGAATTCATGACAATTGTCTAGAAGAAGTTAAAGACCCAAATTAACAAGCACTCTGACAAAACACTCAGAAAAATGAGTCAGAATAGTGAGAGAACTGTGGATAGATATGAATGAAGGAGCAGAAGAGTTAATAGATAATTAGATTTTTAAAAAGAAAACATTGTCTCGTAGTGTTCATTCATATGTATTTTATGTAAATACATATGAATGAACACTACTGTTATGTATGATTCTGGCCTGGTGGGGACACGATCTGTGTGTGTGTGTGTGTGTTGTGGAGAGAAGCTCGAGTGGACCAGAGCTCCATATGAGGACATCTAGAGCTGCGTTTGGGCTCAAGGACTCCTTTTCACGTAATTCACATATGGACTAAACACATGGACTCAGCATGTTTGATTAATGATGATGTTCTCTGTACATGTGGCATCTATTGCACGTCTGTCCGTCCCAGGGAGAGGGATCCTACATCTGTAGTTCTTTCTCAGGTTTCTTCTTTTTCCCTTGAAGGGTTTTTTGTTTTTCCTGACCCCGTTCGAGGGTCTAAGGACAGAGGGTGTCACAACTTTACAGATGGTAAAGCCCTCTGAGGCAAACAATGTTTGTGATTTTGGGCTTTAAATAACTAAATATGAATTTAAAGTTTAGTTGTGTGTGTGTGTATGAAATGTGTTTTATAAATGTGACTGACGAGGAAGCTTCTAAAGGTTCATTCTGACTTTGTTTCTTCCTCCAGGGTGGATCATGGTGGAGAGCAGAGGCTGAAACCTGGTCTGGGGAAGTGTAAGTGTGTGTTCAATTTGATTCGCGGAAACAAGGCAGCTCATGTCAAAGTAGTTTAAATCAAAAGTTTGTGTATCTGCAGTCAACTCTGTTTGACAGAAGATCCAAAAAGATGAGTCGTTGTGAAGTTTTGATCTAATTATCAGTCAGTCTCTTAATAAAGCAACAAATAAAGCCATTAGGTGTGTTTGATGCTGTTGTGTTGTTTCTTGTTCTCTCCATCAGATGCCTGTGAACTCACACTGGACACAAACACAGCACACAGAAACCTCAGACTGTCTGAAGACAACAGGAAGGTGACGTTGGTGTCAGAGGAGCAGCCATATGATGATCATCCAGAGAGATTTGATGACTGGCCTCAGCTGCTGTGTAGAACTGGTCTGACTGGTCGCTGTTACTGGGAGGTCGAGTGGAGAGGAAGAGTTTATGTATCAGTGAGTTACAGAGGAATCAGAAGGAAAGGAAACAGAGATGACTGCTGGTTTGGAGGAGATAATCAGTCGTGGAGTCTTTCCTGCTCTGATGATGACGGTTTCTCTGTCTGGCACAATAAGAGAAGAGCAGACTCCTCCTCTTCCTCCTCCTCATCTTCCTCATCTGTCTCTCACAGAGTAGCAGTGTATGTGGACTGTCCTGCTGGCTCTCTCTCCTTCTACAGAGTCTCTTCTGACACACTGATCCATCTCCACACCTTCAACACCACATTCACTGAACCTCTTTATCCTGGATTTGGATTTGGGTTTGGGTCTTGGTTTGGTTGCGCAGTGTCTCTGTGTTCACTGTAGAAAGGCAAGTCTCCTGTTAGAGAAACACTCACACAATTACAAGTTTAATTTTTTTTTTCTTTTTGGGTAAATCCTTCCCTCTTGTGTTTGTATAGGTGTTGGCCGGTGATTGGAGGGAGGATCAGTGGGAGCAGTTTAAACTGAGACCCGCCCAGGCAGTGTATCCTCATCATCCTACAATCCTCGCAGGAATAACTAAAATCTGTCTCAAAGTGGATGTCCCAAAATTTTCTCCATCTCAACGCTGACAAAACTGAAGTCCTGGTGATTGGTCTAGAGAGTTTCACCAGAGAAATTCGTTAACCTATTGGCCCCTTAGCTAATTATATGATTGATATATGATTTTTGAGTCCCACATAACTAGACTCACTCAGTCCTGCTTCTTCCAGTTAAGAAACATTGCCAAACTTAATCCCATACTGTCAGTAAAACACCTAGAACTCTTAGTAGACAGTCATTCTGTAATTCTCTTTTCATGTGCATCTCTCAATCTTCTCTTGCCCGTCTCCAGCTAATCCAAGATGCTGCAGCTCGGGTTCTGACCAACACTAATCGCCGCTCCCATATCACCCCAGTCCTTGCCTCCCGTCATTGGCTTCCTATAAAATTCCAAATTAACTTCAAAATACTTCTAATTACATACAAGGCCTTACACGGTCTAGCCCCCGATTATCTAGCAGAGCTACTGACACTTTAGCAACCGTCCACTCTGGTTATCTGATCAAGGCCTTCTTTCTGCCCGTTCCAGCTGTAAGACCAGAGGCGACCATGCCTTTGAGGTTTTAGCACCTCGGCTCTGGAAGTCAATCCACAGTCAATCAGATCTGCCCAATCTGTCCTATGTTTTAAACAGCCGCTTAAAAATCCACTACTACAGGTTGGCCTTCCCTTGACCCCCTCCCTCTGGTGCACTTCTGTCACTTGGATCTTGTTTACATAGACTTGTTTAGGTAACCACAGAGCTACTGCACTGTATGTGTGTTTCTAACATGCCTGTGAAGCACTTTGTAACTTTGTGTTTGTTAAAGTGCTATATAAATAAATCTTATCATTATTATTATTATTTATTATTGTCTGCTTATTCTTGTTGTTCCTCCTAAAATTTGATTTTGCAATTTTTTTTTTTAAATCTGTCAAATTATAGGTCATTTAAGACTGAATGAATGAATGATTTCAGAGGAGTATGTATAATTTTTGAAACTGTTATGAGATGCCAGTAATGTACATAAAAAACCCCAGAATGTCCAACAACCCTTCTTTAAACTTGAGATCCTAATGCTTCACTGGTGATCCCATCAACTCAATAAGGCCAACCAAAGAAATGTGATTTCTTTTCTTTCTTTCTTTTTTTTTTACATTGTGGAGTTTGTTTTTGTCCTGACTCTCCTTTAGGTTGAATGGCTGTAATCTGTCAAAGAGAAGCTGTGACATAAATATCTCTAACTATAGGCTGTTAAGAGATACTGTCTTCATACTCTTCATTTATTTAGTGCTGACATGCACAATAAATATGGTTAGTCTAGCTGAATAATACAGATATTTAAGAGGCAGAAGCAGTTATTAAAGAAACATGCTTATTGTTTATCAAATCCCATTAAACTTTATTTCACTGAGTATACATAATCCATTGCACAGTTAACATCATGAAAATGACTTATTGTAAAAATACAGTTATTGACATTTCATGTCCAACAATGACGCCATTGGAATACTTTACATTTATGTAAGTATAACGTTATGCAAAAGCTCACATTCTCAATGTGATGCAGAACGCAAAGCAGCTGTCATATATACTGCATATGAATCTACCCAACAACAAAAACAACCATACTTTTGTTTTTACATGTACTGCTCTCTATACAAAAATGAATCTATGTACACGGTGATGAATTCATATTTACAGCGTTTTAAATGAACAAACTCTCACTGGGCTATATACTGAAACAGTGCTTGAGAGTGAACTTAGCTTAGCTTGGCACAGTTTGTTTATTAGCTTAATGTTGTTTTGTTTACATACACTGCAGCTGCAATACTGCAGTATCTGAAGTTCACACCATGCAACATTAAATACTGACAAAAAATCTAATTTAGTAATATATCAAACTAACATAAAATCATTGCACAAGACAAATGTTTCTCTGTAATATGTTTAATAACACTTAATGCTGCATGAAATGTATATATTCAGTACTTAACCTTAAGCCACTTAAACTGGATACAACTTCTTCCTTGGCACACGAGGGACTGCAGTATATTTGCATGTCAAACATCTAAGAATAACCTGGAATAAGGGGGTAAATTAGAAAAATATGAATCTATAATTTGGATTAATATATCTCTGTAGGAGATTTTTTACTCAATGCAGAAATAAAATCTCATTTAGCAATGTCTCTTTCAACTCATCTTACATTCAAAATGGCTCCATATCAAAATATTCTTTCAAACTACCTCTTTCACATTCACCATCAAAACCATCAATCTTCTCCCCTTTGGCTTTCTCTTTTTATTGAAATGAATACAAAATGTTATTTTGTTATTTTTGTATAAATGTCTAATCAGATTAACACAATCAGTGTCCCTGTACTGCTCTCCTTTTTTCATCTTAATTAAACATGTTATCTTTCATTGTCTTAAAAGTAAGACCATTGTATACAACAATCATATTTAAAGTTTAATATATTTGTATTTGAACCACTGACATAGAGCAGTGCTGTATTGTTATATATATTGAATTGTCAGTTTCCTTTACTTTACAAGAATATTCAACAATACACTCATAGTTTATATAACCAGTAATATATTCAGATTTATGCCTTAAAAAAGAATGTCACATATTCTGGACTAGCAGCCTATAATACAGACCTTTCCTTTGGTGTCAATGCTTAAACTGCCTAAATGGACCAATGACAAAACAAGCTCCTGAATGAAACTGGAAGACTTCACAAAAAAGTGAGACTTCCGCCCTCCAGTCACGGCTTGAAACTGAACAGTAGATTAGACACATGTAGCGAGTAAGAGGTGAAGTTCCTCTGGAAGGTCAAACACCATCTGTCATAAACCCGACTCTCCCATCCTCTAAGCCACGTCAAAACAGTTAGTTTCAAACGTGACATGTCAAATAATTAATTCATTTATCATCATCATATCATTGAGTGTGTCATAAGCCAAGCTCTATAGCACGTGACTTTACATAAACATGTGTGAAACGGCTGTGATGTGCATTAGGACACCTACAGTATAATACAACAAAAAAAAAACACACTGCAGCTAAGAGGTGACAACTGAGGATGTGAGTGAACCTAGCACACTGACACAGCAGGTGCACGTACAACTATGTAGAAGAGGAAAGGAACTTAAACACATTTTAAACCTTATTAACCTTTAGAAATCAAAAGCCTGCACAATTTGAGCAATGACCTTATGATCCAAGTAAAACGTTTAGTGAACCACCCTCTGAGATTTATTCTTCTAAGCAAGTTTTGTCTACACCTTGGTGATTTCGCTGATTAGTTCACACTTTCTGGCTGAAAGCACACACACGGTAGCAGCACATAGTTGCCTGTTCAGTTCTAATCCCTTTTCTAAGCTCTCCGTGTCTGCAGATGTTCATTGTGCAATGCTGTCAAAAAGCTACCAAGGATGTCACATGTCCTTCCAAGTGACTTCACCCCCACCTTGGTCCCTTCAGCAGGTTGCAAGTCACTAAAAACTAGAGAAAAAGCAGATAAACGTACAGCCTGGTCAAACTCACTCATCTTCTATTTCAGTTCTCACTGAACCAATACAGGTTAGTTGAGAATATTGTGAACTGGCTAACCTTCAACTTAAGTTTTGCTCCCCACAGAACCAAAAGGTGTAAATAAAATAATTGGCAGTAGGGAGGGAAAAGAGAATCAGGTCGTAGTCAGGACACTTGAAGACAGGTGACGATTGAATTCGAGCTGGATAATCAAATTATTGGACAATTGTGTGCCAAAATCCAGGCAGGTCAAACGTTTCTAACACAACAAGCCATGCTCTGCCTCAGCATGGTGAGGAGGACATTTGTTCATACTCTGGACACTTGAGGAGGGCAGGGTAGTTGGAGGAGTTCATCTGGAGGGAGGCCTCAGAGGAGATGGAGGAGGCACTGCGACCACGACCGGCCCAAGCGTCTGGATGGAGGAACTGTCCAGAATAATCTGAGCAGTTGCTGAGGCGAGGCCGGTAAAAGCCCTGATGGGGCCGGTACATTTCCTCTGCTGTGTAGCGCTTCATGAACAGGTACACAGACATGACACCTGCCGTCTGTGGGGGAGGAGGCAAAGAGACACAAAGTTTAGTCTTGTTTATTAATATCTTTATACCGTACTTGAGTTTGATTTGATTTGTTGTACTGAATTCTGCATCATTTTGAAGTTTTAATGAAAACAGTCTCACAAACTGAAGGGAACAGGCAAATGAAACTTACGCAAACAATTGCAGTGGTCACTATTATTAGTCAGCTTCTCTTATTGTCAATGGACAGATAATAACATGCATATGATTTATACACGTGTAAATTTAGGAGACTTTGAACTAAAGACCAAATTCTCTATCTATCTAAATCCCATCTAAATCTAAATAAATTATTCCATGAATTTCAGAAAATAAATAATTCTTAGAATAGATTATTATTATCAAATGACTCATTTCATGATTAATGATTGTGTTTTGTAACCATCAGTTAAAAATCAACCCCCCTTAGCTGAATGTGAGCAGACACATGCATGTGCTGCATTTATGTGGACTTTCTTTTCTTTTTCTTGCTGTTCCATAAATGAGCTCATTGACACAAGTTAGCAATGAAAAGAAGACACAATTCTGCATTTCCTGCTAGTGTGACATCTTGTGAACGCCAACAGCATCTCAAAGACCTTCATTGTTCAGTCAAAAGACAAAGTCAATAATCCACAAAAGAAACAGAATAAACATATGACTCATAGCTTTTTAACACTAAGTTATCATGGATACATGATGATGATGACTATGATGAAAATTTTTTTCAGAATACATTAAAAGCTTAGGCAAGTGTTAGAGCCATTTTGTAACAGACCAACCATGTATTTGTTTTGCTAAGTATAAGTGAACTCATAATTTCTTGCACCTTGCTTAATTAAGATCGTTAATTGTTGCAGTCAGCCCTGGCCTCCGACTGGCTGTACAGTGATCAGGCTTGACTGTGCTCGTTAAATTTTTCAGTTGAAGCTGTGGAGCTTTGTGAGCGTGATGTTTGACCATGCTTGACCTGCTATTGTTTTGAGTTTATGATGCTTCCTTTTGTATGAATGAAGAAAGTTTAAGTAAACTGTAAAAGGAAGAATGTGGTCCACGGAATTTTTATTGAAGCATGCGTTCACTACATGCTAGGACTCCATGGTTTAAGAGGGCATTATTTTAAAGAAAAGACAGAGCCACACTAATAGGCAAGTGTTAGTAGAAATGAAGATGGTAAATGAGGCATCAAAAATGTTTGATGCATTTATCTTCTGCCATTTGGTAAACAATGACAAACTATGTGTCTCACACAGTTTTGGACGATAGAGACTCGTGTCTTTCGCAAAATTGAGAATATCTGTAAAATGGCAACAATATACTGTAAATAACAAACTCAACAGGTGATGCTACAATTAAGCACATAAACATAGTTGTGAAAAAAATAAAATGCAAAATATACCTTGACAAACAACAAAGTCACACTATTCACACTGACTGTAATGACATTACCTCAGTGAGAAGAAAGGAGATGGCAGCAAAGGCAAACGACCAGCCGTATTTGTAGCTGAAGTAGGCCTCGTTTGTTTTAGTTCTGTTCAACATTTCATCATTAATGTTTGAGATGTACAACACCAGACCAACTACCAGAGAGAGACCTGCGGGTAGAGAGAAAGAGAGAGAGAGAGAGAGAGAGAGAGAGAGAGACAGAAATATAAAACCTCTATCAGTACAGATAGAAAAGGAGATTTTGCTTCAAAAACATATTCACTATATAAGATGTGAATTACTCCATCCATCATGCAACAGTGTGTTTGACTGTGCTGTGTTTATTTATTCATTTGGAAACACTGCGAGTAAAAGCAGGACTGAGTACCTGACAGGATGAAGAAGATTCCAGAAACAAAAGCCAGGATGGTGCGATGGGGCCGGATGTGACCGATGTTACTGAGTACAAAACCAATGAACATGAAGAAGAGGCTGACCAGAGGGAAGGGTGTGGCAGAGCGGATCATCTCTGAGAGAAGACAGGAAAAATGTTGTAGTTTGTTACTATAATGCAAACTTCATTTTATTTTTGTGTATTTTCCTCAGTGACTTTTTCAAACTTCTAATGGAAATGTTTCCCTCTGGAGTAACACCATGAGGTTCTCCACTGCGGCCCGTCTTACTCGTCGAGTCAGCATTACACGAGCTTAGGACATGGCTCCTTATTTATCTTAAGATGGAGCTGGACCTCCCTACTGTGTGCTAATGGTACAGTACCTCCCAGGAGTAAAGCAAGTCTGCGATACTTCTTTCCAGAGCCCCACTGTGTCCATTACACCAAATGTTACCCTTCCACCTAAGTAGACCAGATGTCTAAGGCCATAACCTTAATGCATCTGTTGATTTAATAAGTTGAGTGAAGTTTAGATTCTTTGGTAAACATGCCTGTTACACACTATTGTACTTATCAAACACCACATAAATTCTTGTAAGTAAGTCTTGTTGGAGCCTGCCAAATTCAAGAACATTCAGCTGTGAAAAAATGATGAGGAAGGATAGAGCGGCAGGTGCAGCCATGGAAAAAATAAATTATTACATAAGTGCTGCTTTAAAGTGTCAATTCTAATGATAGAGCTGCATGGTAAGAAAAAGGGAGTCAATACATCAAAGCTGTGTGACTTAATGTGATTGGACAGGTTCTGTATTACCATTTCATGCTGTGTGCAGTCAGGTTGCTATTTCCGCAATTACGAACTCATGCAGTGCGCCTGGAAGTACACTTTGATTTGACAATAATCGGGCAGCAGCTACTTTTCAGCAGGATTTTAATTTTCATCTTGTTTTTAGAAGAAGAAGTCAATTAACTCTTGTTATCACTCTCTGTGTAAATTCTTAATGCCTCTACCTTCTTCCCTTCAGGGAGTTTGTCTCTCACGCGCATGTTTCTTCACTCTGCACACCTCTTTCACATATATGATTCTGTCACTTCTGCCTTCTTCACCTCCACATCTTCACATCAACTCTCCTCTCTCCCACTTCTTAATTCTGTTCCCTCTTTCTTTTCAAATACAGTACTTATAAAAATAACCTTTAACTGTTTTAAATCATTAGTAACTAAACCAAAAATGTGGGAATCATTTTATCTCACAAGAGTTAACATTTTTCCTTATTTTGCTCTCAGAAAAGAGGACTGGAAATTGAATTGAATCCCTAACACTTCCCAAAATGTGTTATGGCAACCCTAAGAGAGGGTTGAGCCATCTAAATGTAACCAGATGATCAACTAAGTGACAGAAGGGATATGAGTATCACTCTTGGTGGTCCCCACTGCCCTTCCTCACACTACCAGTACTTAAGTGTAACCTCAAACCTAACATTATCCATGAGTTTACACCCTGCAGTCTCCACAAAATGGAAATGGTACCCTTACATTTTTCATACACGCACAGCTCTTACCTTGTCTGGACTGGCCTTGCAGCTTGGGCCAGGAATAGCACAAGTCACAAGGATGACAGCATAGCACAGAGGTGTGGACACAAGAAGCTTAGCTTGTACTCAGTCAGACTTGTGTCATACCTGTGATGACTTCAGGCTTGGCATCACAATCTCTAAGGAGCCTTAACTATGCATTGCGGTCCCTCAACACAAATGCTACATTACCAATGGCCTTGAAAGGGCTACAGACAGACAAGTGCTACCTCAGTGACACATGGTGTTACTTTCTCACTTTTTTTCACTTTACAAATATAAGGTTCATTGGGAGGGCATAATATGTTAGAGGCCCAAGCCATCTAGTCCAAACAAACAGCAGAAGTCTGGTGTACCAACAATGAAAAGATGCCTCAACATTACCAATTTTGTTCATTTAAACTGAATGGTAGACCTAATGATGTAGATGATCTCTCGAGTTTCAAATATAATCTACACTTTATTTCAGCATCTTCATATAAGTCACACTGGACTTCTGGAGCTTTTTTCCCTTGAATGGATTCTTTTGCAATTGCTAGGATCGCTCCTTTTATTCTCCATTGTAACACCTTACCAAATCTACCACCAGTGAAACAAATAAGGTCAAACAAATTGTTGGGCTGAAACCAGAAGACAGACTGGAGCTACTGTCATGGATCAGAGAATGGACATATTGACACAAAATGTTCTGCCTCACACAAGCTCTGCCAAGAAAGACGAGAAGATAAGAAGTTGGTTATGAGAACCGAAGTGAGGCTAGAGTTATTTTGTTAGTGGTATCAACCATCCAGCTGGTTCCTGCTTTAATGTAGCTTGACAGTACAAGTTAGCCTCGATGACTCTCACTTCCAGCCAGAGGAGGCATTTTACTACTGCTGCTTCCCTGTTTGCCTCGATTGCCACAGCCAAAGATGCCACTTATGCTCACTGCAGAGCATATCAAGCTAAACATTGGTGGCATGAACAGCTTCACCAAATTCATGCATTGTACATTTAATAGTGGAGTGTTAACAGTTACTTACTCAGGACACTGACTGTGGACTCAGAGGTCATCTGGACATTAGTGGGCATCACGTACTCTATGGTAAAACACCTGCCTTTCTCCTCACCTGCAAAGACAGGGAAAGAAACATAATCACAATCATTTCACATAAATCCTGAGTGGGAACAGGGTTCCACACAAACTGTTTTAATTTAACCTACTATGACAGAAGAAGAAAAGTCAAACAAAGATGCGTGTGAAGTAAGCTAGTCAAGTACAGATGTCTTATATCCTTTGCATGATGATGATACCTATACAAGCAAAAGCTTGTACATCACAAATGGCTAGACAGGATTTGTTTTCCTGTGCTGGTATGTGCAAACTTTATGTAATGGCTGAGATACAATTTCAGTTTACTTAATCTGTGAAGCTGTTTGATACCAGGGATCATCAGCTTGTATTACACAATGCACCCTCTCTGCTGTTAGTATTTGTACGAGGAACACCCAGTATTCGATTTTAGCACCTTTCCCTTCATCACTTTGACATATACAGTATAAAGCCTGCCACCAAACACACTGACACGCAAATGTATATTGTGCCAACTGATGACTTTATCAACACTTCATTAACCCCCACACAAGATGAGGTGTCGGATTAGGTGATATTCTGTGTTTCAGCATATGTAATTAGCTTTCGTAAATCAAATTATGTGTTGATAATGCATAATGGTAAAAATGCATAATGGGGGTTTGGTTGAGGTCAGGCCAAAGTATAATCATATACATTATATACTGTCAATTATCTCTCCCCCACACTTGCTTTAATTATACTTTTATTTTTAGCACAAAGTAAGCATTTAGTGCCACTAAATGGAAAACATCCTCACTTACAATGGGCCTTTGTGTAGTGTAAGGGAAGATCTCTGTAGATCCCTGAGGTCCCCCCTCCCTAGGTTATCAAAACATCACTTTAAGGTGGTGAAGGTTTCTTTATTAGCAGTCACGCTTGTAGAGCTTTGTGCTGTAGCATAACTGTAGAGCTAGTTTGTTTTTAATAATTCACCTCTACAGAATAGCAAATGTAATTCTCAATTTATTCAAGGGAAAATCACGACCATTACAGAGCTGGTTGATGATGCTTTCAGCGAATTTTTACATAAATAGTAATTATGCTTATAGAAATTATGTTAATTTCCAAGAATGACAGGTAATGCTAAAAATAAACAATAAGCTGAATTAAACTTGTTTACTTAACACTATGCCTACAACTATTCCTGCTGTAAGCCTTGCTGTCTACAATACATAAGCACTCCACTGTCCTATACTGGACATATTGCTGGCTCTATGGACACAGACACTTTAAATGAACTCAGACTGGAGCCAAACGCTAACTGACAAGCACCCAATGAACTCAAACCAATATCAAGTGAGCTTACACACCAAACAACCTCATTCATGTTCTGTGGCGTAACGACATGCTGTGACAGTGAGCAGTAATTGTTTCTGGGTCACACCAGAACAGTTAAGTGGGCAATAAGGCCACTCAATTGCCCCTAAAACACACACTGCACTACTAGTCCATTCATACCGTAGCAATGGCCTGCTACATGGCAGGAAAAAACATATGTTACTTAATCACAATTGAATTGCCTACATAATTGCGAGGATGGTGTGATTAACCCTGAAACAGCACTGGGCCGCTCGGCTATGGCAGCGGGGTTAATGGAACACTTCAACAGTACATTGAATAATACTGCTGTATAAACTAAAACCTAATACTTAAAATAGGGTAATAAAAGACAGCAGGCATGTATTTTTGTCTGAACATCTACCATTCAAGTCCAATGGGAGTCACATGGCACAATAATACAGCTAGCTGTTGCCATTACCAGTGGGAGCAAAGTGCAAAGAGCAAAAGTTGATACCTGGTTTACTTTGGGACAACACTTGTCTGGAGAGCTGTGCCTCTAAGAAAAGAATAAAATCTAACAGTTAGTGTTTCTTTTCCAGTCGAGACCTCTAAGCATGCCTTTGTGATGTTGGGGCTGGGCAGGAACAATGTTTTGAAAGGCCAAAAGGTGTTTAAGCATGCAGTGTGGAAAGCTTTCCTAACTGGAACTACTACTTGTTTTTCATTTTAAGTGCGACAGCTGCAAAGAGATGCAGGTCAAAAACAGGGAAAACGAGAAAGCAGTCAAAGGGACTGAAGGTTTTCTGCATCAACCAAGGTGCCTCTGGTGCCACAGACTAGAAGTCTGTCACTGGGTAAGTCATGGGGAAATACATCTAGCAAAGCCGGGTGGAGTGTGGAAATCAAATATGAAAGGAATCACACTGGTCCTTTCGATACACAGAGGATAAGTATCCATGCTCACGTTTCCAAACAAAGACTAAGCAAAGACTGGTCTTCTATAATTGCAGTAGTCTGGTGGTTGAGGAGGAGGAAAGACAGTGGAAAGAAACACAGATGATTCTGCATGTGCAATATACATGAAATAGAAACCTAAACACTGAGGCCCAGATTTACCAAAGCTTTATGCGGGACAGGGCACACTCAGAAGAGACATTATTTTGGCATCTTTTGCAATGTTTTCATGCAGACTGACTGAATAACCCTGCAGTTACAGTGTTATCCAGAAGTTTGTTGGTTGTGCCAGAAGTTCTTTGCACATGTTCAAATAAGACACATCTGGTTTATTTTGCCTGGAGGACTGAAGGATAGAAATGCTTCTATATGTTTCAAACTTCTCACCAGCCAAGAAGCAAACCCTCCAGAGGCCAGAGTGTAGGGACATGCGTATCTCTGTGCTCTGGTTGAGGGGAAGGATGACGCCTTCCTCCAGGTAGAGCCAGTAGTCGGTGCTTACGGCGATCCCCAACAGGCCCAGGCCGCAAACAGCGAACACGCTGCTCAGCAAAGTCAGCGCCTTCCTGCCACATAGGCTCATACCACAGCCTCAATAGCAGGGGGGGCGCCACCGGCAGAAAGGAGAGCTGGGAGAAGAAGAGAAAAAAAGATACAGGGATAAGAGATAAAGGGGTGCATATTATCATAAAGTGCTCCTGATATGAGATGAAACTGTGGGGGAAGAAAAGAGAGAAGACAGAGGAAGCAAATGGGGAAACATTTCAGAATAAGAAAACTGTATAACACTGACATTTGTTTAAAAAAAAATTGATTTTCTGAGCTCACTACTTGTACATACTGTCCTCTCAATGAAAGGCAAAAGGAAAGACGTACTCTACACACTGTTCTTGAGAAGACTGATATCATCATCCACTGTGATGGCTGAAAAACCTTACCTCCCTTCAATATAAAGCAAAACAACTTGATCTTTTGGATACTAGTGGAGTGACTTGATTTTCTCTCCTTTTTTTAAACACTGATCTCTAGAAAGTTCCTGTCACATCTCTGTTGTTAATATAATTTTTGTGTGACTGTGATTAATGGCTTTGGGGAGGGAGGCGGTGTGTCTGTGGGTTTATTGTTTCCTTTTAATTCAAGTGTATAATGGAGATCTTCCACAGCTGCTACGACTGTGCACCAAAGACTCTGTACAGTATAAATAGCTGCAGATGACTCCAGTCTGAAATGGAGCTGGGAATGAATGAAAAGTAATAAATGGGAATGTGATAACAGATAGCTTTAGCAAAGGACGCTCTTCCTCTTTGCTGAGAAAGAGATCTGGGAAAGTTTCTCAGTCCTCCAAATCTCTCATTGGAATATGAATAACCACATTGTTCAGGGCCAACGGCTTAGTAGGGCATGTTTGGAAAAACATTATGTATAGTTTTTCATTTGACTGCCCTCATATTGCCTCCAGCCCAAAAAAAAACAAACAAAAAAACTAAAACTGCAGTATAACTCAAGCAAATGATAATGCTCAAAAGAACTTGTTTAGTGTTTTCCACATTCACAGTTATAATCACATACAATTCCTAATATCCAATAAAAATCCACTTCCATTGTGTTACATCTAGTGGTGCAGAAGCAGCATTGCAGATGGCGAACATTATGTGTCAGCATATGAATGTGTGTGCTTGTCACACAGAATGATGGATCCGTTCGTATGGTAGATGGTGCCCACATTTGCCGGAAGCTGAAGCGCTGGGGAGCTTGGCATGGGATACACGCTGAAAGGAATTGATTTTACATAATGAGTTCTCAGTAGGCCGCCACATTGAGCACCCACTGGGGGACTGGAAAGATTGAGTGAATGTGTGAAAGGATTTTGAAGTTTTCATAAGACTTGTGGCATTTATTTTCCCCCATGGATCGACTCCTTGTATCATGACTGGGTGTAAAGTCCCAGTGGAGTAAAGCAGGGAGATCTCCACACATCTGCCAGCTTGCTGTGAAGATCCAGTGTCTCAACAGACTGAACAGTGAGACATGGAGGGGAAGAGGTGTGGCACTCATGGTTATAAATAAAGCTTTTAAAAGGATGCAGCAAACTAATGTTTCAACACCTTGCATGTTTTTAGCAGGATAAAAGGACAATGGCAAAAGACTTTTCTTTTTTTTTAATTTCCTGCATCTCATAGATTATACAAGTTCTAGACATTTATCACATTTAGCCAGTGCCATGCATATGGTATATATACGGTACTCCAAATAACACAGGTATATCATAGAAAACAAGTAAAACAATCAGATAATTTCAATATATTGTTAAATTGTTGCCAATGCATATATCCTGTGCAGGATAACCACACACTACTGACGTCATCTCTCTTACAGATGTGAGGCCAGCTGTCCCACTTCTGAGATAAAAGAGGTAATAAATCCATCAGGACTATTGTTGTAAGTACAACACACACTTAAGATGTTTATATCCCACACATGCACACAGCTGTTTCTTTTCATTCTTTCTGTATTTCCCTTCTTCGTATCCCATCTTCATGTTTAACTACTTCTCTTTTGTTTCTGTTGAGTAAAAAGCAACGTTACAGAAGTAAAATTAATTAAATGAACACTGGAAATGATATTTAGGGCCCGAGCACCAAGGGCACCGATGCCGGTGCGAGGCCCTATTGTATTTCGAATGGGGGAATTGTTCTCCTAAAGAAATTGCATTTTACGTGGCCTGAACATGCTCGAAAACTCACGTAAAAAACTGCATACCCCCCCCCAAAGTGGGTGTAAAATTACGTATTTTATGGGTCCTGGACACAGGTCTCCAAAAATAGCTATACGGCGACACCTACATAATGTTTTGGAGGGTCCCCATTGGACATTTTTTGACCTACGCATATGAAATTCACAGGGTTTATGTAAAATGCTGAGACGGAGCCTCTTGGAGCCATGGTCCAACAGCAACAGGAAGTCCGCCATTTTGAATCAAAAGTCATATTTTGGCCTGATTTTGGACATTTCCACGCCTCATACTTGTGTGCATGTTGTAAAGGCCTTGGAGATGACAGCTGACAAACAATTTCAACTTTTCATCAGTGGGCGTGGCTGTGGCAGCGCGGCGAATTTCAATGTCTCGCCACAAGTGGAAACATTGCTCTAACTTATGCATACCTGCTCTGAGCTGCCCCACATTTCATTCACATTTCCACCCTGGACAAATCTGCATTTGAATTTTTGCAGTGCACAATAGCGCCACCTAGATACATTCAAGGAAGCAGCCCCGCCACAGCGTTTCACCTACGTATCGGAAAATTGGCACACACGTGTAAGATCAAAAGGCCTACAAAACAGTCTCTTGGAGCTAGAACGCCCAATGCAAAACGGCTCTGTGGCGCCCACGGCCATGCTTCCACGGATGTGTTTGAAACTTGGGGAGGTTACGGAACATCCCGAGATCTACAAAAAAAGGTTGAGGTCCCATGTCCTAAAACCAACAGGAAATGAGTTATTTTGATTTCTGTGTGTGATATCTTTTTACTATGGGAGCAATTTCCGGTCTGTGCATGTTTAAATATTCTGCCCCAGGACGCCGTTTCACCTACTCATCTGAATATGAGCACACATTTGTAACATCACAAGCCCCATAAAAAAGTCTCTTGTAGCTAGACAAAACAACGCAAATTGGCTCTGTAGCGCCACCTAGAATTATTCAAAAAAGCAGCCCCCGGACTGTGTTTGTCCCATATGAATGAAAATTGGCACACAGATGTATCTTCCTAAGATCTACAAAAAAGTCTCTTGGACCCATATCCTAAGTTCGATGGGAAGTCAGATATTTTCATTTATGTGTGCAGTTTTGCCATAATTTCAGCTATTTTGAGGCCTTGTATTTTAACATACTCAAATTTAACGTACAAATTTCATCAGATCCACTTTCAATTTGAAATGTAGAATCTAAAGACATGGATGACACTAAATTGCAAAGTGTTTCCATTTTCTTTAAAAAAAGCATGCCTGGCGGAGTGGACAATTTCGATATTTGATTTATGACAGGAAATCAATGTCATGTGCAGGTCTGACACTTTAACGAAGTCCTCCTATAGATTTGATCAGATTGGCTTCAAAATTGGACATTTCAATCTAGAGACATGGGTGATGGCCATTTTTCATAACACCAGCTGTGGAAAAATATGCAGACCTCTGCAATCTGCAGTAAATGCTAGAAACATGTTTAACTAATTTATTCAAGCAACGTGATTTGATTGTCTGCGCTCCAATTCCGCTCATGGTTTGTATTTGAATCAGATGCTCGAAATTCACATCTGTCCAGTTCACAGCTGCTTTTGTGTCAGGTAAGTTGCTGTCTTCATTAGCATGATGTGTTTATGGGATTTTATACAGGTATCTGCTCCTTTTGCAGCATTTATCTTATCATATAAGATTGTCATGAAACACCCTGCATTTATTTTTATGTCTAAATGTAAGGTGTAAAAAGTTAAAATACAAATTCTAAGTTGATGGGCTCTGCATTTATTTTGAAGGCAAGCTTTAACCGGATGACAAATAAGAGGAAATAAGGACTGACATGCAGCTTGAACCATGAAATAATTGTGGGTGAGTGTTTATTTGAGTGTTTATTGAAGCTTCAAATAATAATAAATCAATTAAATTAAAATAATAATAAATCATTAAACCAATGGGGTAACAGTGGGACCTCGTTGAAAATGTTTGTTTTGTTTTTATTGGCTGGAGCTTTTAGTCCCACC